>SKCR01008501.1:0-116464 GCA_019454045.1 Zanthoxylum bungeanum
GCACTTAATAAGCCTATTATATTAGAATTTCAAATTTTAAACTATAAAACCAATTAATCATTTTCCATGCAAACCATATTCTAATTTAACCACTTTAAATCACATAAAATTATATTTCATGTCTAGAATATATATACATCCAAAACATGTTATGGCATGTGAAAATACATAGTAGACACTCTAAGCTATATGACATGTTATTCAAACATTTTGAATAAAACATACATACAACATAAAAACATATTTTGCATTGACCTAACTCTTATTTTTCCTATACTAATCTAATGAGTACATAAAATTCCCAAGACATCCATTGGTCTTTAAATCTCGCTCCAAGGTGGTGTTGGCTCCTTTTGCTACTTTGGTGCTCCAAAATACAACAATTGAATTTTTACATAGGAAAAATAAATTACAACATTTGTAAACAATGGCCTTATGGCCTTACATCCCAAAATCAAAACCAACATAAAAATAAAAGTCGGAAAAATTTACGACCAATGCAAAATCCATTCATCACATGAAATAACAAAACTATTCATCTCATGAATACTATTTTGTGCCTACTCATCTAAGCATGCATATAATTATTTATAACTCATATAAATAAATAAAAAATGGTAACTTTAAATAAAAAAGAGAAGGGTTAAGAATACTTTTCAATCTCGCACTTGATGTCAATTGTATGAAACACTTTCCTAGCGCAGCGGAAACACGTTAGGCACCTGGGATCATACTTGAAAATTTTTTCCGCCCTTCTCTTTGATTAGTCGAATGTTACCAATTCCAATACTGAAATTTTACTTCTGTTTTGGATCAAATTTCAGCCCCGGAACAGCCCTTGAATAGCCCCCGAACAGCGGCACAAAATTTGACTGTTTTGGACCCGAAATGCGCCCAACTCATTGCCCAAATCAACCATTGATTGAATCAGTTTCTACTATGTTTCAGACTGATTTTCAGCCAAAAACAGTCCCAACACAGCCCCAAAACACCCCTTAAAGTTCCCTAAAATTTATGGATCAAAAGAAAAATAAAGCGAGCCTCGTTTTCACCAAAGGGGCATACGGAGAAAAATGCTCACTGCCGTGTGATGTATGTGGAAGAAGAATATGAAGAGTTTTTTTTTCGACACCAATAAGATGTATGTGCTATGTCTCACAACCAACAGAAGTTAGGGTGGGCTAAACTCACAAAATCAATCTCTAAACTTTTTAGAGATTATAAGTCACACTAGGTTTTCTATTGTCTTTTATTTTTGTTCTTCTTTTTGTTTTTCTCGACACTTGAGAGAGTTTCAAGAACAAGAAGATCGAGGCTAGGGTTAGAATGAGAGGCTTAAGCAAAAAGAAAATTTTCTTTTCTTTTTATACCTATGGTTTCTTATTTTCAAAATAAATAAAACCCTTCCCTTCCATCAAAAAGAATTTCGGCCATAACATGTTTATTTTAAAATTTTTTATAACATATCATTTACTTTCCATAAAGAAAAATATGTTACAAAAAATAAAAAGTTAACACCCTTTTAAAAGGTGTAACTTCCAAAATAAAGCCAAGGGTTTCCAAAACCCAAAATTTGGAAATTCCAAATTTAGCCTTATTAAATTATATCATATATAATTTAATATTAATTATCATATAATTATTAAAATCATATATTAAATTTTAACATATAGTTTTAAGTGTGACAAAAATAATATTATTAATCATATATATAATATTTTCATATGTGAGTATATAATTGGACTATCCAATTACATTTAATCTGCTATAGTATATCGAGCTAGCACGGGGACCAAATGGACCTACGGTTTCGAGCTCCAATAATCTTGGAATATTAATTAAGCTCTTAATTAAATATTCTGAATTATTAACTCTGGGTTATTCCACTAAAAACTTAAAGCTGCACTCTCGTTGCCGCAGATAGATAAATTAAGCTGAACCACGTCGGTGTCCATCGATATAGTCATTACATATAGATTGACCCTTCACGAGTATCTAGTAATTAGAATCGGGTCATAATATCCGTTATATCCCTCTAATTATTCTTACCTTAAGTATCATTGATTCTCTAATGAACGATTATTCATAACCATTATGAATTTTAATCTTTCTATTCGTAATAGAAAGACTCGAGCGCTCTAACCGTTCAAGTACCGAATCAACCCTTAAGGAAGATACTCATCTACATCTCGTAAGAATGAGTGAACTCCATATCTATGTAAAACGTCTCTAGCTACACACTAAACCATGTCCCCAAAGTATGTAGCTGTTGGTCGAGATTGCTACACCAACCTCACCTTTATAAATCAAAGGACATAGCATGTCATGCCGGAGTTCGTAGTACACTTAGGATTAAGATCAATCCATATATGACCATCTAGTAGATCGAAATGAATTTCTTTATTTAACATATATTATAAGAAACACATTTCTATCTTGGTCAAGTCCTATATGATCAAATCATACAAAGTGCCTCTATTCTCATGCCTTCACATGGACGATCCCGGATCAAGGTTTTCATACAATTATAGAATGGACCGTAGTTATAGATAAACCACAAATAAATTACCCACTTTGTTTGCTCTCTATGGACTATTTAAGACTATTAACTTCAGGCTTAAATACTATTGTGTATGACATTCATACACTAAGTTTGAAGACACATGAGTTATCTAGAGTAATCAAGACAATTCACAATATGCGATATTAAAACAAACACTTTGATAAATGAATAATACATCATTTTATTTCGTAAAATATAATACCGTTTACATTACATGAAGCTCTAAGGAATATATCCTAAAAAAATTATGGACACGAAAATGAATTTCGTGACGGATATACCTGAACTTATGGAGTCACACATAATGAAATATACTTGTAGAGCACTAGGGCAATAATTTTAAGTAATATTGATTATTAAGAAATTGTTTGATGGTTAAACGAATAACTACGTACAAAGGGACATTTCAGTCATTTCCTAATTAATGTGTATTTATATTTAATACATTATTTGATTAAATACACATTAATTAATTGTCAATAAGATTTTGACATATATCATAAATATATATATATATATATATATTGATTATTTAATGTAAATATAATACATATATTTAGATATTTATATTTATTAATTATTTGATTATTTAATTGTTAAATAATTAAAGTAATTAAAATAAAAATATCTAATATGATGATTAAGCATGGAAATGACAAAATGTAATTGACTACACTTGACATTAATTTTAGAAAAGGTTATGAAATTGAGTTTTGCTTTGTTTTAATTAGATTAAAAAAATCAAAATATCAAATTTTTTGCTTTTCTTGGTTTCGCCAAAGTGAAAAATATAAAAGGTTTTTGTTTCGTTTTTTTTTTTTTTTCAATTAGGTTAAGCTTCCTAAAAATATAAAATAAAGAGAGTTGAGAAAAAAATTAAAAACCGAAGGCAAAAATTTAATGAAAAGCTTTGAAATTAAGGTAAATTTCATTATTTATTTAGATAGGAAATTATTTCCATTGTTCTATGGCTTTACATATGATGCAAGTTTATTTTTCACTATCTTAATTTTGTGTTGAGATTCTTAGAAGCTTGATAATTGGATGTATGCATGTGTATAATTTAAAGTAAGCTTATTTAGTATAAATAAGGCTTATAATAGTCATTAGATGACTTGTTGTCATTTTAGAGTTGTTAGGCCACTCAATAATGACCTAAAAATGTTCTTGAATTATTTCAAAGTGGTGAGACTTGATTGGTATTGGATAGCTTGGATTAAAGTGAGAATATAAATTAATTTTAATTAATTTGGTTAATTTGATTAATTAGCAAAATTAGGGTTTATGTCTAAAATCAAAATTGAGAATTTTCATATATAAGATCTAATATGATATATATATATATATATATATGATGTACAAATCATTTTGGTAGTGATTGGAAATCAACTAAACTTGTATTTGACAAATTATGACTAAAATGACTAAAATATAAAAGTTTGGTAATTTATATCATTCTCGACAATTAAGGGATTTTTGTGCAAAATCTGATTTTTCAAATTTGGGTTATTAGAATAAATTCGTTTATTTTAATTATCTAAGAAAAATCAACAAAATCGAAAAAAGTTTAATTTTTCGCATTCCGCTACGCTAGCCGATTAAACCGCAAATAACCCCAACAAAGATGTTTATTTCATGCAAACTTTTAAAGGAAAAAAATTAAATTAAGAAAGTGGTTTGCAAATACTTAGATGTAAATAGCTGTTGATGATTTTATCTCTTTATCAACCCCCATCATTTGCAATAAATTTTTATTTGAAATATTACATCCATACATTACCTATTAAAAGGTATACCAAATCATATCAAAGTGGGCCGTATACTAATAAATTTGTGGCTTGACGAATCAATTTATCATTTTTAAGATAAACGAAATCCAATTCGATTTTTAATTCATTATCTCTTCCATGATTTGAACATGGGTGTGGCCAACTCAAAGGAGTTGTGAAATCACTCTCCCAAAAATGACATATTTACTTGTTTCAATCAAACAAAGCAAAATCAATGTTCGTTAGATAATACCAAAAATATTTTAAAAAAAAGCCCTAAAAGGATTTGTCATGTTAGTGCTTAAAAATCTCTTTTCACATAAGAGGTAAATGACATGAACTTCACTTTAAAATAGTATAAGAAAGTTTGGTAATACTATTCATAACAACCATACACATTTAACAACAAAATTACCGGCTCTTTCATGGTTTTGTTTTGAATTCCGACAAATATGTTTGACTTAAAATCTATATATTGTAGAAATAATATGTGAAATTCATTTATTGTATTCAAAATAAAAAATATATAGTAATAACACGATTTGTGTTTATCTTCGGAAATTCTTAAGGCCACCTAGTTATTGCCCATTATTTTATTTTATTTTATTTTATTTTTTTGCACAATAGTGATCAAGATAAAACAGTTGTGTCGTGTAGGCGCTGCATTTTTCTTTATTAGTAATTGTTGATTGTACCCATTGGTAGTTCGACTCTTATACAACTTAGTCGGTTGTTTAGAGTTCATTCTAAATCTAACACACCCGTAAAAATTTGTATTCTTATATATAAATATGTTATAAAATAATAATTTTATATACAAATAAGCCTCAAGAAGCCCTCAATGATGCATCACAAGCCAAGTGATATTCCATGTAGGACATATTGTATGATACTTACAATTTGCCACATAAATCGAATTCTAATACAGAGACTAAAGTTTCATTGGACTTTAAACCATAGAGTGAGTGACTGCACATAATTTCTATTGATACTATACATGCGTGGTTGGTTGATAATCTGCAGCATTCTTTTCGATGATATTGGATAAAGTTAGTTTTGATGATGAATATAATTAGTTTGAAAATTAAATTTAATAAGGTCTCAACAAAAAATTTCGCCTAAATCCATATAAAAGTTTGAGTCGTCTTATAAATATGTCCCAGGTTTCCTCAATGGTAAGAATGAATGAGAGAAAATGTGATTAGATGCAAGATTTTAAATTTCATTCTCCATGTAAATCACACCGATGACTTAAGTGAGAGGCTATAGATTGTGGGTTGTTGTGTTAACTCCCTCAAGATTTTATTAATCCATTCCGTGGATATACTACCATGACCATCTATCACATTATCAACCCTCAATCACTTTGAGTACAACCACATTCGTGACCTCAATTACATTTGCGACCTCATTCACATTGCCGATTATTAATCCATTTCTGATCCTCAATTACATTGAACACAATCACATTGTGACAATATTTTTTTTTATCTAAAGTCACAAAATGACTGTCAATTAAGTGTGACTGATTGTGTATTTTTTCAGCCGCAATTACAATGTAACTACAAGCGATTTCATACACACATTAAAAAAATTAGGTCAAACTTATTATTAGTAAAAAAAAAAAAAATACAGAGTACTAAAAAAATTCAAGAGGAATAAAATTCAAAACCTTAAAATTAACGAGAAAACAAGTGAAAAGATATGATTTTTCTATAATATCACATAGAAATAGTTTTTCTTTTTTAAAAAAAAAAATTATTTTATTTATTATGGCTCTAAACAAATGAGAAAAATATGAAGAGTGAAAATTAGGCGACAAAGAAAATCAAAGATAAAAGCCCAGCATCGTAGCATAGCTCTCATCAACGCTAAGTCAAGAATTTTTCTTCTCTCTCTCTCCATTTCTCTCCACATCCAAGTAATGTCGCCAGCACGAGACTAGCTGTTCCTGTTCCTGTTCCTGTTCCCACCAAGCTCTCTCTCGAACTCGCTCACAATCTTTAAACGCCGACACAAATCTCGCAACTCATTTGCAAGATCTAACCATCTGGGTATCTTCAAGTTTAACCTCTCTGATATCTATCACCACCCATTTCTTTCTAACTAGAGATTCGAGTACCCATTTGAGGAAATAGAGCAAAATCGCAATCCTGATGTGCTAAAACGGTGAATCGAGTGGACTGACTCACTCAGTCCGAGTTGAGACTGAGTTATGGTAGTGAGATAGTATTGTTAATTGGAAAAGATAAAAAATAATTAAGAGAGTGAATGGCGGAGCTGAATGGTCATAGCTGGAGAGATGGCATGTCATCTGATAACATCAAGGGTTTGGTTTTGGCACTTTCGTCCAGTGTCTTTATCGGTTCTAGTTTTATTGTTAAGAAGAAAGGGCTAAAGAAAGCTGGCGCTTCTGGTGTTCGTGCAGGTATTCAAAATTTCAGGGATCAATTTGATATTTGAAATCTGTTGTTGGTTTATTTCAGTTTATTGTTTAATTTTTCAGCTCATCTATAAAAGTAAGTTAGCTAGTGAGTTCAATCATCATAACAATGTGTGAATAGATGTGGGGTTGTTGTATAAGGAATGATTGCTTGACTTTGGAAGTATTGTGGTTTGTTAGTAGTCAAATTTCGGTTTGGGTATGTTGGGGATGAACAAAGCTATTGTTATTGAGATGAATTTAGTACGGGTATAAGTAAACTAGGAAAGATTGTTGGACATTAATCGGGTGTGTGTGGAAAATAATTCTTAGAGATTTTTGGGCGTTTGTGAATTTGTCCATTTCTAGTAACATGCTATTATGGCTTTGTTGCTTTGAGTGAATAGACAATTTTGCATTGATTGATTTTGAATAGTTTTGTGTCATTATCTATGCCCTTGATTAGAATGCTAATGGATTGTGTAGATATTAGAAACACTTGGTTACTTGCAATTCTTATTGCATTTAATGCATTGCATTTATGTGGGGTTTGTCTTTATGTTGATGGCGTGTTGATACATCTCTTTGCTTGATAAATATGTGAAAGGAATAATAATTCATTTTGCCTAGAAAACATGAAATTTAGAATTTTTAATTTAATTTAATTTTTTTTTAGAATTTTTAATTTTTTTTTTGTGTGGGAAGTAGTTTTTTTTTTTTTTTTTTTTAACAGTTACTGTGCATTGTTTCTACCAATAACAGAATATCTCTAAAGTTTATTTGATGATTGCTTCACAGGAGTTGGAGGCTATTCTTACTTGTATGAGCCACTTTGGTGGGTGGGCATGATAACAAGTAAGTTTAATCTGATCTGTTTTCTCGTGTATCTCCAAATCTTATTATTCGATTTTCTCTTCAACAGAATGTAATTATAAACTACTGCAGGTATTAAGGAAAGCTGGTAAAAAATATGAAGTTTCATGAATAATTTTGGCCTTTATGAGTCTTCTGGACAACATTGGTTGTGAGAACTTTAGAGACTAATGAACCTGTATATTTAACTTGAGACTCAATGTGAACAACAGTTCCCTATATGATATATTTTCTACAACTTATTCTGTGAAAAGTAACTGCCAAGTTTGTGAGATTTCTAGAACGAGATACCCATTTGGCTTGATTGCAGTTTATGATTTTAGTGAAAAAATAAGAACAATTCTTATTCTGATGGTGATGGCCACTTGCTTACAGTGATTGTCGGGGAAATCGCGAACTTTGCAGCTTATGCATTTGCACCGGCAATACTGGTCACTCCGCTTGGTGCTCTCAGCATTATTATCAGGCATGGCAGAAAGTCAAAATTTTAATTTTTTTTGCTGGTTTTTTATGCTGACCATGGTGTTGCTTGCAGTGCTGTACTTGCTCATATCATTTTAAGAGAGAGACTACATATTTTCGGAATACTTGGTTGTGTTCTTTGTGTTGTGGGCTCTACTACGATTGTGCTGCATGCTCCTGGAGAACGTGAGATAGAGTCTGTGATAGAAGTTTGGAATCTCGCTACAGAGCCAGGTACTTTGTTTCCTTCAATTATCTGCATTCAATGGTTAAATTACAACTAAATGAGTTGAGTGACTCTTGTTTTCCGTCTCTTTCCAGCCTTTCTCTTCTATGCTGCTCTGGTCATAACAGCAGTATTTATCCTTATATTCCACTTTATCCCACAATATGGCCAGACACATATAATGGTGTATATTGGAGTCTGTTCCCTTATAGGTTCTTTGTCGGTATGTACTGGCACTTGGTTGTTGCTAACTTCGTAATTGTAATTGTAATTTTATTACAAGTTGCATTTACTTTGTGTGTTTATAAATACAGTTTGTCGTTTGACAGGTTATGAGTGTTAAAGCACTTGGAATTGCTCTGAAGTTGACATTGTCGGGAATGAATCAACTAATATATCCCCAAACATGGGCATTCACTTTAATAGTAATTATTTGTGTGCTTACCCAAATGAATTATCTGAACATGGTAATGATTATTTCTCCTATTTTCTTTTCCTCTATTATCATTTATGCTTGTTATTCAACATAGAAGTTTTATATTGTTGTTTAATGTATTTGACAGTGTTCTAAAACGCGCTAGGCGTAGTCGGGCGGCGACCCAGCGTCTAGGCGGGGCCTAGACAATTAGTCGGCAAACAGTTAAAACCTAATATTTTTTAACATCATAAATAATTTAAATCATATAAATTCAATGAAAATGTAATAAAATATAAAATCAAACTCAATCAACCATATGAAACATCCTTTAACTAAGTTCATGTTCATCATCCTTTAACAAAATTAAATATAACTTAATATTTACTTCTTCTTCATCTACTTCAAACTCATTATCCTTTGGTTCTTCATCAGAATCAAAATCTTCTTCTTCAAGTTTTCTATATTCAGCATTTCTAGCACTTTTTCGAGGTTGTACCATTTCATGTGTCCCAGATGCTTTTCCAACCATCCTCCAAGTAAGCCCCGAACCGGGCTCTACTTCTTCATCATCACCAGATTCACCACCCTCAACAATCCATCCTTGTGCATTGGTAGCATCTTTTGCGAGTAATACATTCAATTTCATATCCTTCTCCCTTTTGTGCTTGTTCTTCAACTTGACATTAAAGGAAATAAAGACTAGATTGTTTAATCGATTCACATCTAGTCTATTCTTTTTCTTCATGTGAATCTACATAAATAATTTAAATAAATAAATTAATATTAATAATTACAAAATAAAATAATCAAATACTTAACTAATGTTAAATATTTACCCCCTCAAAAGTGCTCCAATTTCGTTCGCACCCAGATGAACTAGTGGTTAATGAAAGTATCATTTTTGCCATTTTTAGCAAGTTAGGTGTATGATGTTCATATGTACGCCACCATGAAACTACAAATTCACATAAATAGGTTAAATGAAATATAATAAATCTTATATAATTTGCAAAATAATTCAAATGAATACTTTGTTTTTACCTGGATTAAAAACATCAATAGATACGCGACATGCTTTGGCCGCCACTTCTCTACCAAAAGCTTCATCTTTTGTCTTATACGAAGCCAACTCTTCATTTATCACCTTACTTTGCATGTCAATGTCATTGGGAAAGAAAGCCTCCACAACCGTAAATTCCCCATCCATGACACTGACATCGTATTCACTGCTTGTATCCTTATAGTAGTAGTAAGGATTTAATAGATAAGCGACACAATGCAATAAAGTATCAAGCCGCCCTTCGATTTTGATATCAATAATCTCCAAGATTGGCCACCGATAATTACTCTCAATAATGTTCAATGCCTCTTTTAACTCTTCTTTTGAATTTTTTAACTCTCTATATACAAAGCCTATGGATGGCTTTTTATCCCCATCAACTAGTCGAAGCACCCTCACCAAAGGTGCAAACACCTTCAAACATTGAGTTACACCATTCCAAAAAGAAACACTCATCACCGTGGCAAATGTCGTTTTCCCTTTAGCATGCTTCGACCATATGCACTCATCTCATTCTGCACTAGCAAACATGGTTCGCAGACTTTCTTTTTTCTCCATCAAACTTTGTAAGGTTAAAATAGCTGAGGCAAACCTAGTTACTTCTGGTCTCACTGTAAGTGTCCTAGACATGCCACGGGATCTCTAAGCATGATTCGTGTGTGAATAAAATCAAAAATAAGTTGCGGAAGACTTACATTGATCGGCTTGAGTTCAAAACTTTTCAGGATGTTGAAGCTCCCAAGCTCTTGGGTGAGTATCCCTATCACCTTCATTTGACTCCCATATGTGCTAGCAAGAACAAGTGGAACAAATTTTATCTCCTAAGGAGAAATAAATTTGTCCAAGAGAGAGAGGGGTAGCAATCGGCCATTAGCTTTTGGCCTTTGTTTCCAAAACAGAGGCAAATTGCCTCTCGGCCAAAACAAGAAAACAATGGCCTTCTCGGCCAAGCTTCAAAAGCAATCGGCCAAGTGGAGACAATATCAGAGGCCATTTTCATTTTTATTTCTCAAAGAAAAAACAAATGTGCTTTCTGCCAATTCACTAAAAAAAACGAGAGATATATCTCTTAAGCTTTTGGTTCATTATCCTTTTTATATTGAAAAGAATGAAGTCAGTGAGCCATTAGCTTATACAGCCAATTAGAAAGTAAAAACCTATTCTGCTTTTTCAAAGAAAAGCAAAAAAAAGGTAATTGCTTTCACTGACAACTTTCAAAAAGGTCAATGGCCTTATAAATATAATTCTATCAATCGGCCAGAGCATTTAATGTCCATTTGTTGTTTTCAATTCGTGGCCATACTTTGACCAAGTCAGAAAGAAACCAATCGGCCATTTACTCCTTTGTGACGAGTTGGCCAAATCCAGGGAGAGGAGAGAGAGATTAATCTCCAAAATTAAATGTGTTGAGTGTATTTCAAGTTTCCATCAAAACCCATCACTCATGTCAATCATAAAAAATGACTAATGATATAAGTGAAGTGGGCCCCACTTTAAATTCAAAATTCAAGTAGGCTTTCTCAACACACTTCGGGCTCGGATTCGTTTAATCCGATTAAACGAATTTTCCGTCGCGGCACAATTAAATCTAATTTAATTAAATAATAATACCCAGTAAAATTATTACGAAAATCGCTCGTGAATTAATTCCAAATTAATTCGTTCGCTAAAATTAAAATCCAATTTAATTTCCTGTTGAAATCCAATTTCAATTAATATATCTAATTTATTATTTAGCCCAATTAAATAAATTAAATAGTAAAATCTAATTTAACTATTAAATTTATTTTACCGATTAATTCCAATTTAATCGCGTTCTCTCCTCTCGACGAATTTAATCCCAGTTAAATTCTCGACGCAATTAATCCCAGATTAATTCTTTCTCTGATAATTAATCCCAGATTAATTCTTGCCGTAATTAATCCCAGATTAATTTTTCTCTCTTTATTAATCCCAGATTAATATTCTCTCTCTTAATTAATCCCAGATTAATATTGTTTGAGTCAAACATCATCGGTGAATCTTTGGGATGCGACCCAAGAGATCCCTGGATATGAGGACAGTAAATACGATCATTGGACTATCCGAACACTTGCGTACCCGATACCACGTACTTACCGATTTATAAGACATGGTTGGCTTCTAGCAAAACACCGTGTCTACCCAATTCTCCAGAAATATTCTGCTACGGAATACAAGATTTTTGTCAGGCGTAGTATACGTAGTATTTCGTATTACGATCCAGTATCGGATGTCACATGCTAGGCCTGGGGCTGGAGTTGTGTCTGCCTCGTACGAAGCATATATCGGATCACTTGCAACTAGTCTCTTTATGATCGGAAAGTCATGACCTAGTCATACTTCCCCGATGACTATAGCACTTAGAGTACCAGTTCTGTATCCCTGCGTGATCATCTCCATATGACTGAAGTGATACTTCCATCTTGACATCACACCCAATGCACTACGATTCTCAGTATACCTAGAAGAGGCGTACACAGAACCTGTTAAAGCCCTGGACGACCAAAACCAAAGTATACTGATTGTCGCAAGTATTAGCGATGCAAGTCTCAGGTTAAGACCAAATACACCTACCCTGATTCGGATTCCCATAGACAGATGGTCATACTACCAATGGGACTCCGAGGGGTCTATCCAGAACGAAGCTGTTTCCGTACAATCGGTAAACAGAACCTCCTATTACACTTGCATGAGTATCCAATACCCAAGTATATGAGAACTATTCCGTTACGCTTCCATAACACGCACAAGTGTAATACTAGCATATTCTGCATTATCGATGTCCAGTCTCGATAATACTAGGACTAGAGATATTTAATGATTAAACCTTAGTGGATTAATACTGTCTCATATCTTATTAATCCGGAACTAATCATATGGACTTTTATCATTTATATATCCCGGTAATCCAATTACAAATGATAAAAGAGCAATTTCCTTTGTCACATAGTTAATTTGTACAACACCATGTTCTGTACAAATAGTAATGCTATGGGTCATAATTATCCAACACTCACTATGTCCCTTTGTTTTGTAAACGATCTCATCATGGACAAAGTCTTGTGATGGACATACACAAAAATTGTTAAAAGCCTTGGCTCTATCAATGGTTATTTTTTTGTATCTCGGCAATTTCCCAATACTTTCAAGCATTAGGTTTATGGTGTGAGTCGCACATGAACTCCAAAAAATATTTGGCATCTTCGCCTTCAACAACTTTGCCGCAGCCATATTGTTTGAGGCATTGTCGGTTACCACTTGAACCATATTTTCCACCCCTACTTGTTCAATACCCGTAATAACATATTCAAAAATGTGTTCAGTAATATGCGCCATATCGCAACTTTCCTTTGAAGAAAGGAAAGTGGTACCTATTGTGCAATTAACACACAAGTTCATTATACTTCTCATTTTCCTATCACTCTAAGCATCTGTCATGATCGAATACTCGTTCTCCTTCCACTCCTTATCATGTTGTTGTAGAAAAACTTTAACACTCAACTTCCTCTTTCAATAATAGCTCCCTCAATTCATATTGGCTAGGACTTCTGAAACCCCGTCCAAATTGACCCACTGCCTCCATCATCGCTATCTAGCTATCATTGTGAATAGCATTGAAAGGAATACCGGATTCATAAACCCACTTAGCAACAAATTGCTTCACTTTATGTGTCTTCTCTTTAAAAAGTGCTTCATTAATATTTTGTTGCCGCATTGTTTTACCATCATTCACTGCAGAATCAAGAGGGGGTTATCACTGTCCACCTATCCAAAGGGCCGCGATGCCGAGGGGGTCTTGAATCTAACCATTCTTCAATTTCACGAATTTCATCTTCTTCATCGCCTCCAATATTAACTTCTTGTCCACTAACATGCTTTTTTTTTTTTTTAATTCCTAGCCTCTAAAATGACTTGTCTACACTTCTTTTGATCCTCTTTACTGAATTTTAGGCATTTTGCAATATTTCCCGATATATTCCCAATATGTTCTTTCATTCGGTAAACTCCTCCGGAAAAAGTTTTTGAACATAACTTGCATTTAACTTTATCCAAGTTATTCAGATCCACTAAAGCTCCATACTCCCATCCAACATCATTTGTGTTTCGTTTAAGAATCGGACTACACTCTGAATTCGAGGCCGCGGACGAAGAAGCCATGTTCTAAGAATAAACAACATACGGATTAATTAATAATTGACGACTACCAATAGTTAATTAGTTATTGATTATTACCAAATAACAATTAATCATTTAACTATCATAAACCATAAAATTTAAAACATTAATCAAATTATTTAACTTTATCAACTACTAACATTAAATTAGTTATTAAGTATTAACTATTAACAATCATAACTCTCAAATTTCAAATCAAAGTGAATAATTGGATCTAGGGTTTTAGGTAAAATTAGTAAAATATTGAACAAATTGAATTTAGGGTTTTAGGTAAAAAAATTTCTACAATCAAACTGAAATTAAAAGCATAGATGTAACAAAAACAACCAAACAAATATCTTATTGATTAAAAAAAACAGTGCTGATACACGGCCGCTAGTGGCGGAGAAATCGACGCCGATTTCGCGCCGACCACTCAGCCGCGCGATTACCACCACCGATTTGGTGGTAATCGCCGCGGCAGGGCACGCAGAGCGCAAACGCGCCGCCTAGGCTGCCCGTTTTAGATCACTGGTATTTGAAACTTCTCAAATCAGAAAAATGAATTAAACCACCACTCCACCAGAGTACTAGAGCTGTGTTTTCAAAATTGAGAGGTTTAAGCAAATCCATTGCAATGCCCAGTTCATTTGATTGTGAATGTCATGTGATCCAAAATTAAAATGATAAAGATGGAAACATATTCTTCTAGAGTACAAGCTTGCGGTCCATGTCTGTAAAATATCCCTCAAGTGGTTTCACAATGCTTCTTTTGTTGATTTAAATGAAGCTGGAACCTTATGATACTTATTTGATGTGAAAAAAGATATGTTTGAGAAAACCATAAAGGTATTAAGAGTGAGGATATGTTTTGGAAGTGAGCTGGAGGTGAAACAACAAAGGCCTTGCAAGACGACGTCCTAAAAAAAGATAAATGATGTTGATGAGGATGATCGGGGGTTCAGGAGGACGATCCTCCTCGTCACTAGCAAGATCATAGACCTTACTGATTGTGTCAGGCATATCGAAAGGCCCTCTAGAGACTTTCTCTACCGCAATCTGGTCGTTATTGCTATAGTTTTCTGTTAGTTTTTAAGAAGTGTTCTAATCATGTAGCTTTTCTTTTCTTTCACATCTCCTTGGGTTGGTTTCCAAATTAGAAGCAATGTTGAGTGGGGTGATGCATCACTTGTCTAGCTTCCCTAAACATTGGGGCTTCATGCGATTTTCAAAAGAACTTTAATGTAGTGCTTTGTCCCTTTTGGTCTTACCTCTTCCTATTTTGGGGAGTGCTTTCTGCTGGCTTTATGCATAGCAGAATGCTTCGGCTACATTAAAGCATTTCTCGATTATGATGTAATAGGCCCCTTAGTTTCTTCTTGTCAACAATGTTAATAATTCCATGAATTGATAGGATCATATGGGGGCTTCCAAGGATAAATTATAGAGATTTGGATGTTTTTAAGTTGCTAATGATGAATAGGGCCCCATTATGTTTGTAGAGTTGAGTGGGAGCAATGTTGAATTGTCGATTATGGAGATAATGTAGAGTTTTGCGGTATGGAATAAAATGGAAATCAAGTTATGGGCATTTCACACTTATCAGATTAATTTTCCATAGTGTAGAGAAATGTCTCCATTAGATGTCCTTGAGGCTGACTTTAAAATCTTGTTCTGAGTGAACCTCATGTGGCATATAGTTATGCAATGGACCTTCTCTCAAGATTGCTTCCCTATTATGATAACAACAGAAAGATTGATCACATTGCTGAATGAAAATTAAAATTTCTTCACAGGAGGTGAATGAGCCAGAAGATACTGTGCTTGCAATGCCGAAATGTAAGGATGTATGCATAAGAAGTAAAAAATCATCTGAAAAATCTAAATGATTTGCAAACCCTTCATCATTGCTATGGATGCCGACACAGCTCTTTGGTCTACCTGGTTATATGTTAGAGTTCGTTTGCTGCCATTGACTACTTGGTTATAGTTTGGTATCTGAGCTTGTGAGACCTTTTGTGTTCTTTTGGAATAGGTTCAACTGTCTTGTTTTTCATTCTATATATGTTTAAACTGGAACCATTGTGCTTTTATCTGAGGCTTGGAGCTTAAAATAAGGCTTTGATATGTTCTTGCCTAGATCTTGGCAAATTCATTCTTGGATTTAACCTATGATCCAACCATTCCCCCAAGAAATGCATGCTGTTATCTATTTTGTTGTATTTCTTATGATATATATTTTTTCCCATGATGCAGGCGCTTGATACTTTTAACACGGCAGTTGTCTCTCCGATATACTATGTGATGTTCACTTCACTTACCATTTTAGCTAGTGTGATCATGTTCAAGGTAATTTCTTCAGCCCGACTCATAGTAGCATGACACTGTTGCTTTCCGAAAATGTTATAGTTAATTTAACAAGTTAGAACAGTTATTTAACATAGCTGTGGGTTAATATATACACACACTTGAAGATTAATTTTCTCTTGTCAGGACTGGGATAGGCAGAATCCAACCCAGGTTATCACACAAATGTGTGGATTTGTTACAATTCTTTCAGGGACTTTTCTTCTTCACAAAACCAAAGACATGGGTGATGGTATACTTTAATTCTCGTTCTCATTGGCCCTTTATCATCGATCTTATAATTAAGTTATTGTACCCATTTATGGTGCTTCATGATGCTGGGACTATGTTGGCATGGTTTACCATTTGCTATTTTAACGTGAATTTGTTTTCACATTTTGGACCTTAAAAACTCATCAAATCGCAAAAACAGGTTCAAGTTTGACATCATCTATGTCCATGAGATTACCAAAGCATGCGGACGGGGATGGCTTAGAATCTGAAGGCATCCCTCTTAGGCGGCAGGAGTCACTGAGAACGCCATGATATCGATATATTATTTGCCTTCATCTCTGCCATTCATACAAACACACTCTTGGGAGGAATTTCTTGACAGCAACCTGTATTTTGCATACATTTGTTTTGCTTGTGCCCTATTTTCGGGTTCAAGATGAGACGTACTATCTTTTAGCTGTTGCATATTGTATACAGATTCTCCCTGGTCCATACAGAATGGATTGGCAATTGTAATTCTGAGCCGGATGATATATTCATGGTGTCTTGTTTCTACGGATGATGAAATATTTGCCAAATTTTGCTGAGAATTAGTGGATATCTTACCTTGTAAACTGAGTTTTCGGAAATGCTATTTGAATTTGTGTACATCAGTACTTTCTCAAGACCATAATTACAGCGAGTCTTGAACACTGGGCACCAAGCAAATCTCACAAGACATCTCTTTAAAAATTAAATGTTCGAATAGTTTTCAAGTACAAACAAAAGCTACTTTTGCTACAAAACAACATGGTGATTCCAGCATCATGGTCACAAAATTTATTTTATTTTTCAGGAGTATCATTAATATTATATCAATAATGCTGCCTGCTGCTTTTCTTTCACATCAATAGCTCCTCACAGTTACCTGTACTAACTACAACAAAACGAATATTTCATTCATCAAAGGTTTCTGGCTGTGTTTTCTTTCTCCAGACTAAAGGAATGAAAAACCAAATCCTTCTCGCGATTTGAAAACATCATCTTCCATCACTTTCGTATTTGCTTCAGTAGGCCAGAGACTGAAGCACAATGTGTTGAGTTGTAATTGCATTTCTCACAGCAAGACTGCAGCAACTCAATGACTTTTTGGCACCTAAACCAATTAAGAAATATAATTAACAATGAATAAACACAGAAGTAAAAACAACAAAATACTTCGGATCAAGATGGAAGAAAATAAAATACAACTGCCGCAACCCACAAACCGCTGGATGATGCTAGAAAATACTTCCCTTCTAAACTAAAAATCTGCACCTTTTATTTATTTAGATAAATTGCACAAAGTAAAAGGCATGCCTTCAAGTGCAGGTGAGTTTAACATAACATATAACTTAAGTGAGAGAACAAGCTTGCAAATCAACTTGTTACAGTTATATCCACCTATTATAATTAAAATTGAACATAACTAAGCTTTACCGTACATACATGTTATGAATCCGCACGGACCACACCAATAATGCACAGCAACACATTACACATGTATGCAACTAATCCACTTTCTCAGTACCCCACTAACTGAAACCCCTCCTACAAGTTCAAGTGAACACCCAATTACCCAAATATTTTTAGAGTCGCCACTTTGTGATTAGCCGGCAGCTCGGTGGCCGTCACACAACAGTTATGGCACATGAAATGATTTGAGGAGATTATGACACATGGAGTCCTAGTAGGTGAATGGAGAAATGATTGATAAAATAATAGCTAGCATATCAATCAGGTTTAAGCCTCCCTCAAGAACGAAGAACAACCTTCCATACACAACCAACAGATTCCATTCCTAACGTAGACTGTTCTCAATCTTACCATTTACCTATGTATGATGAACATGTCAACAAGCAAAAACCTACACCTAGGGTAGAGCAAGTCTGTTAAACCATGATTTTGATGATGCCAATGAAGCAAAAAGGCTCAAAGACATGAAGACTTTGACAAAGAAGATCAACGTTGGCGACTTGATTTCGACGGTGTCCAAATGTCTCAATATTAGGCCATTACCCAATTCACCCTCCTTGTGGGCATAGAGAATGCTTGTTGTGTGTGCCTGTAGGCAATTTCATTTTGGTATCAGAGCAAGGTATTATCAACAAAGACCTAACCGTCCGAGAATAGATCATGGCCTCTACAAGCTGCTCAACAAATCTTGCCTTCGGTAAAACATATTGATTGAGAAAATCGCACACTAAGCTTAATTGGTAAAGGTACTAACTAAGTGGCTTAAAATTGACAAGTTTTTAATTCCGTATTATTTTGTCACATACCTAATTCACCCCCCTCTTGGGTATAGTTGTTGTTTAAGTGTGCTTGTAGGTAATTTCAAGGTCCATCGCGAGAAAGATGCCACATAGAATGTCCATTTGCAAGAATCTAGTCACCACTTCATGCTTAACAAGCTAAACTGAGATGAAGACTGATGCACAATAAATCAACCATAAAAGGCCATCCCGATTGAGGACTTGGTTGATAATTTTGTTTCAAAACAAAGATTCACAATTTCAAATTACATTGGCTGGAAACATATTCATTGAAACAACAGATGAGCGGGAAGAAAACGGGTAGAATGAAAATATTAAACCAATTAAAAAAATACTTGGAGCACGCAAGACTTTAGCGCTGACATCCAAACAACCATAAAATGAAACAGAGACGAAGATCCAACAACAAAAACAATCCGAATAGGTAAAAAACAAAAAGGACAGTATCAATGATTCTCCGTCTCATTCCTTAGTTAATAAGTTTCTTTCTAGCAAGGTATAATTAGCACAATTTGCTTAGTTTAGCTAGAACCTTGTCACATTTATACATCAAAAGAGGAACAAATGAAACAATTATCATTGCCCATTACTATTATTTCATACAAACAAAGCCTCCACAATTGACAACACTATAAAAAAAACTAATCCATGAAAATAAATATGCCCAATTATCAAAATCATTGAATCGTCACTTCTATACAAAATCCAATTTTTAGAAGCTCAAAAATTTGTACACTTGATATTCGTGAAAGATTCTTCAATATAATCGAAAAAAATGAAAACCCAGATAGCCAAGTGAGAATAAAATATGTTACCTTTGAGGAAGAAAGTTGTTTTTGGCGAGACAAGCTTGAATGTCACAAGCCTCTTTCTTGCATGGCTCTTTGCTTGGCTGTGCCATCTCTGTCTCTTGAGAACTCTTGTGTAATTAAATTTCTAAAGCTTATGACGATTTGTTCTGTTCTGTTTTGTACTTTTTGAAGTTATTACTAAACCGAACCAACCTGAAATTGTGACGTCATTTAAAATAAATTTTTATTTTATTTAAGAAAACACAAAAATTCTAATAAAGGGTAAATTTGTTATAAATAATATAATCTCTCACTTTGTTTTCTCAATTTTAGTTTATCCCACGTTGTTTAAGGATAATAATCTTAATTTAATTTCTTCCTATAAATAGTGAGCACATATTGTAATTTATTATTCATTCAGAATTAATAAAGAAAGGTCTGAGTTTTATAAGGTATTCTATTTTCTATTTTTTATTCTTTTATAATATGTTATCGGTACGATTGATTTTTTTTTTTAAAAAAAATAGAAGATGATCAAACAAGGCTTGAAACCTTTTGTTTACTATAGACAAAGAGTGTAAAAGCCATGATGATGGCTGTTTTGCGTTTGATCAAGGCTTCAAGCCATGATAATAGTATACCTCTCTTTGATCAATGTTTACTATAGGCAGTGAGCGTAGTTGTAGGCTTGAAGCCTTTTGATCACGCCGATTCATCACCATCAATCTTGAATAAGGTCCGAATCCATTATGTTTATTCTTTTATTTATTATTAGTTTAACAAATAAATTGGTTTTATTAGTATACTATGTGGTTGCCATTGATTTGAATCATGCACATCAGAAAATAAAAATTTTATTTTTTATTTTTATAATTTATTTTAATTTCTTTCATAATTATGATTAAGTATAAAAAATAGATTAGAACCCAAAATTCTAAATTCATTAATTAATTATTAGATTAGAACCTGCAGTTCTAAATCTATAAAATAATTATAGAACTCGAAGTTCTATAATTACACTACAATTTAAGAACATGAGGTTCTAACCTCAATCAATTAGACATTAAATTAAAACCTGCAGTTTTAAATCTATTATAGAACTTGAAGTTTTGAATCTACAATAGAATATTTATGAACTTGAAGTTCTAAATATATGCATTATATTCTTTTTACTTCGTAATTAATTTTGTGTAATATATTTATTATTATGACATTTATATATATATATATATATATATATATATATATATATATATATTTATCTTTATAAGAAACCTTGAAAATGTCAAATCTCATAAACATACAAATTCCCGCACTCGAAGTTTCCGAAAGAAATTATCTCTCATGGGTTTTGGATGTCAAAATGCACATTTGAGCTATGGGCCTGGAAAGCACCATAAGCCAAGGAAATCAAATGTCCCTGCAGGATAAGTCAAAGGCGATTTTCCTTCGTCATCATCTGCATGAGAGCCTGAAAACTCAATACCTGATAGTTGAAGATCCATTGATCTTATGGAATAACCTGAAAGAGAGATATGACCATCAAATGGATATCTTGCTCCATGGAGCAAAAATATGAGTGGAGAAATATGAGGTTGCAGGACTTCCAAAAGATTTATGACTACAACTCTGAGATATTCTGTATCACCTCACAGCTGAAATTATGTGGTGAAAATATCACTTAAGAAGACACGCTTGAAAGAACACTCACTACCTTTCATGTATCAAATATGATTCTACAACAACAATATCGGGAGCGTCGCTTCAAAAAATACTCAGATTTGATATCTTGCCTACTAGTTGCTGAACAAAACAATAAGCTACTGATGAAAAATCACGAGCCACGACCAACTGGTTCTAAGCCATTCCTAGAAGCCAATGCAAATACATATACAAACAATGAATGTGGTCGAGGAGGTAGGAGAAGACGTGGACGAGTGGTTATCGCCCCCATGGTGGTCATAAAAACTCAGGACAAAAAATAAAAATGGACAACACCAAAAAAAAGATATCTATAAAAGAGATAATAAAGAGAATAGTGCTGATAAGAAATCTACCAAAAATGATAATGAATAAATTTGTTATCGATGTGGATGTTGGTTTCTATTAAGGTCCCAAGATCAATAATAAGCATGAAATATGTGCGAATACTAATCAACGAAGTTGCGGAATACTCACATCGATCGGTTGAGCGACGCGGAGGCTACAAAATCTGATTTTGCCCACTGGTACATGCGGCAGTGAGCTGCTCACTGGTTCCACCATTTGCGCCCATTTGGATCATCTTCGTCAAGCTCCGAGCTTCGTCGAACGATTCCCGGCTCATGGGTAGACTTCCCTATCACCTTCGCATGTCTCATAAGTGTGCTAGCACTTGTGATTTTGCCACAAAATCCCACTCTAGTGCTTCCCACTGCTCACGGTTTTAACAGAAAACCAGTGAAGTTTTTCCCATTGGGCGTGAGATGAGGGAGAAAGAGAGAATGAAAGATGGTGTTGAATGTGTAATTGTTGTTTGGTAAAAATGAATTTCTAAATCATATACCAACTTTGCTTTCAAAAAGTCAAAGTAATAAACAACAATATATTCCATTTAAGCTTTCAAAAAAGCTTTCCAACAACTCCATCTACTATTAACATCAATCAATCAATGGTCACATCACTCAAAGTGACATGATTTGACGCTTGATGTGACGCTAGATGCGACTAGCGATTTGACGCTTGATTTGACTTACGTGCCGCACTCGAATTCGAAATGCGAATGCGCTCGTAAATAATCCCGGGCTCGGGTTCACTAATTCCAAATTAACGAATTTTTCGTTGCGTCGTGATTAAATGATTACACCTAGCGAAGTCACTATTCACGTCGCTAACGAATTAATTCTAAATTAATTCGTTCGCCCGAATTAAAATCTAATTTCGTTTAATATATCAAATATATTAATTTCTCGATTAATTCCAAATTAATCGTTATCTCTCTTTAATGATATTTTATCCCAGATAAAATATCTTCGTAATTAATCCCATATTAATTTTCTCTCTCATCTAATTAATCCTAGATTAATTTAGAGTGCGAGTCATACGTCATCGATGAATCTTTGGGAAGCGACCAATGAGATCCATGGATATGTTGGCAGTAAATTCAGTCGTCGGACTATCCGAGCACGTAAGTACCTCGTACTACGTTTATACCGATTTACAAGACAAGGTTGGCCTCTAGCAAAGCGTCATGCCTACCCAATTCTCCGGAAATATCATTACAGGAATAAATGATCTATATCAGGCGTAGTATATGAAGTATTACGTATTTCTGTCCAGTATCGGATGATCACGTGCTAGGCCTGGGGCTGGAATTGTGTCTGCCCCGTACGAAGCACATGTCGAATGTCTGGTGACTAGTCTCTATAATCTGATAAACCTGACCTTGTCATTTTATCCCGATAGCTCCAGCATTTAAGAGAACCAGTCCCGTATCCTACGTGACTGTCATCTCCATATGACTGGAGTGACACTTCCATCTTGACATCACACCTAACACACTACGATTCTCAATATACCTAGTATTGGCGTACACAGAACCTGTTAAAGCCCTGGACGACCGCAACCAAAGTATATTGATTGTCGTAATTATTAGCGGTGCAAGTCTCAGGTTAAGACCAAATACACCTACCCTGATTTCGGATTTCCATAGACACATAGTCATAATACCAATGGAATTCCGAGGGGGTCTATCCAGAGCGAAGCTGTTTCCCATACCATCGGTAAAACACAACCTTCTATTACACTTGCATGAGTATTCTATATCCAAATATATGAGAACTATGCCGTTGTGCCCTCACAACGCGCACAAATGTAATACTAGTCTTTTACGTACTTATCGATGTCCAATCTCGATAATACTCTGACTAGGGATATTTAATGATTTATCCTTCGTGGACTGATACTGTCTCATATCATTCTCCATCCAGGAACAAATCATAGGGACCTCCTATCATTTATATATCTAGGTGATCTAATCACAAATGATAAGAGTGCAATCTCCTTTGTCACATAGTTAATTTGTACAACAATACCATGATCTGTACAAATAGTGACGCTATGGGTCATAATTGTCCAATAATCTCCCACTTGGCCTATAGCCAGTCACTCGAGTGTCTAACACCCGAACTATGTACGGTTAGCTCAAACTGCTGAGAAAAGATTTTCGTCAGCGGATTTTCATGATTATCATCTGATGCGATTTATTCGATTATCACATCGCCACGATGTATAATTCGAACGAATCAGATGAATATCGAAGTATGTATCTGGATCGTTGATGAGACCATTAATTCTTTAGCCTGTGCTGACGCCTATCTCAGCTGCTAACAAAATTATATCTAATCTAATTAGATTTGTTATCGACCTAGAAGGCTTCTATTGCTGTCTCAGCTGCAACAATAACCCGCATTTGTTGTTTATTCGGTAACAGTATCTTGCTGGAAGATTTCCAGCTCACTATTCCGTCATTCAAATTGTATAGTACCGTTTGTGACTTTTAGTCGTCTTTATCGGTTAGGAAACTTGCTACAGTGATCCCAGTCACTTCAAGTTCTCCATCTCCATAGACTAAGACAACATCCTTAGTTCTCTAAGATACTAAAGGATGTTCTTAACATCAATCCAGTGACTATCACTTGGATTGGCCTGTTTGTGACTTCATATGCTCAAAGCGTATGAGACACCAGGTAGCGTACATTTTTCAATGTACGATTCCACGGAGAGTTTTCGAAAGCCAAACTTTCACCGATAGTTATTTTATGGGAATATCATTTCCAAGAAATGACGTATTATCATTATTTATAGGACAACTACTGTCAGTGCGCTCCCACTAACCCTTTTATATACACAAGAATCATTTCGTTTTGAATTAAATCATAAACCATTATGATCACATCAAAACGATAATTCCAAGAACCTATGCTTGCTTCAATCCAAACATGGATCGAATAACCTGCAAACCTTGTTAGCTTGTTATGGTACGACAAAATCACCAAGATGTTATAAACATCCTTCGAAAGGTTTCCTTTTCAGGAAAACGATTTTCCCGTTAAGCTGCCATATTTCATACATGAAACATGCAGCTTTTGCAAGTATTATCCAAATGGATTTACCTTGGCAACAGGTAAAAGGTTGAATCGTAATCAACACAATATTGATAACGATACATTTCGGCTAAAAGCCTAGCTTTATACGTTGGTATGTTTCCATCCATGTATGTCTTCCTTGAAGACTTATATAATACCAATAGGCACAATGCCTTGTGGTACATCAACTAGTATCCAAACTAGTTGATATACATGGAATACATTTCAGATTATATGGCACTTTGCCATAAAAGGGAGTCGATACCTTGTATCACTTCCTCATACGTAGTCAGTTGGTATACCTCAATAAGATTAACATCTCTATGAGGTGAGATCAGAAACCCATACCCCAGGTTGTTTTCTGACTCTCTCCGACATACGCGGTTCTTGTGTATTCGAAGATTAATGGTATAGTTTCATCATTGATGAACTATTTGTGTTCCATTAAGGATCGGTGCCAGGAATAGTATTACTCTGATTTTTATTGAGTTTTACTATCCTTCCACTTACCACTGTATATCGGTATTCCTCTCAGGAAAACCGCATGGCGAGCAACAATATAATTGTTCTCTAGTGAGTTTTATAAGTACAATACTTATGGTATCCATATGATACCTATATTTAGGCACTTATCAAATTTGGGTTCTAGTTTGGTATCATCCAAACATATGCCTAGCATACCCAAATTATCAGTAATGTGAAAAACCTAGTTCTTTCTTGTTCATGTCTAATATGAAATCTGTCAAACAGATTTTTATGGAACCTTATTCAAAATAAGTTCTGCACTGTTTAAAGCTTATCCGTTGAAGGAAATGGTAACTCAGAGCGACTCATGATTAACCTTATCATGTCTAACAAAATTCGGTTACTCTGTTCGGACACACCGTCAGGATGACGTGTTCCGGGAGGAGTCCTCATTTGAAAGAATACTATAATCTTTCAAGTATATGAGAAACTTATTGCTTAAGTATTTTCCATTACAGTTTTACTGTGATGGTTTAATACTTTAGCCGATCTGTTTGTCTATTTCGTGTCGAAACTTAAAAGTTTCCGATTTGTGTTCTTCAAAAGAAACACACAACCATAACGCGATGCCACATTCGTAAGGTCACGAAATATTCATACCCACATCTAGCCTAGCTAGACATGGTCCCACTTGCTTCACTATGAACTAGGGTTAACAGATCAGTGGCATTTACACTTTTACCAAGTAAATAGTGTTTTAGACACTTTGCCCAATAAACTAGATTTGTAGACTTTATTTGATTGGGATCAAATTAGTCAAAGTACCCACTCTTCGAAAGTATGGATATACGATTCTTGTTTAATTGTGTCCCCGACAACAATGCCACAATATGTTTCTTCTGATCAAATCAGTTCGAGCTATTTGTTTGTCATTTTATATATTTGAGATTTATTTATATTCAAAATATAAATACTGTTATTCACATCTAATGTGTTTATCTCAATATCATCTTATATAATAAAAAACTTTAGTGTTCTAGAATATAAGGTACACCCGCAACGGGTTATACACTGATATAAAGATAATGTATCTAGTCAAACTAGTTACATTATAACAGATTCCAAACTTAGGTACATACCCGAAGGGTAGTTCCTAAAATTAGGTATCTACGGTTAAAACAGTGACTTTCGTCCCGTTTCAAATTCGTAGATTTATCTCAATTGAAGTCAGTATCCTGTTCAAAACAGATTCTGAACATCAATACATATATTTTTTCCAAACGGCAGTCACGCTTCCACAATCCCATTTTCCATATTCAGGCAGACATTTTGGGATATGCCTTTATCTTCCTAGAAGATTATAATGATTTTGCCTTTGCCCTTTTTCAACACTCCAGAAGCCTTTGGCCAAGCCTCGGGTTTCTAGAATATCGAAGTAAGGTGCGCCTTGCGCTACTTGCCTAATTGCAAAATTTTGGCTTTATGTCCTGAGAATAGTCATTAACTCTCCAAGAGTTATGTATTGCAATTTAGTACTTCTAGATTCTAAGGATAGATTCTTTGAAGATCCTTCAATTTCATTATCATACTTTAAGAATCTAATTCTTAGTTCTGATTCAGAAATTAAGGAATCTACTGCGACAAGCTTAATGGATTAAGCACTTAAGTTATCAGTACATAATCTTCCAAAGATTATGCTTTACTATTTGCTTAACTCCGGGCTTAGGCATAATATGTTATTTTATCAAATAAAGTAACTTATTATTTTTCCAGGACCATCCTGAAATTTATTCCCAATTGAAAATTAAACCATTTAAATACATTTTCCCTAGGATTATGTATTAAACGTCAATCTTTTAATTTTTATTGATTTTAATAGTCCAACTATTTAATCAACGATTTAGGTACTATTATTATAATGATTACAATAGTCCAACTATTTAATCAACTATAATTTAATAGATTAAAATCAATTATATTGATTATTATAATCCAATTATAAAATCAACTATAAATGAATAGTTTGAATATAGTCCAACTATTTATTAAAACAATAATTTAAATATTAGTCCAACTAACATTTAATTTATTTGACGACGAATGATATTTGTTTTAAGCGCGTATGGCAAGTAATTAAACGAGTATTGCAAATTCAATTCTTACCTCCCACTATTTTTTGGCGAGCCTCTAACCCTCTGTCGAGTTCTCGGGAAACCGTGTTTCCTAGTGGGCTAGGATCCCGTTAAATATCACACAATCTTGATTTGGCCAACAAATTATATGATAATTAACTAGGTAGATCTCTAAGATCAATTGGATCCAATCCAATTCCTCGATCCGATAGGGGCACATCCAAGTCCGAAACATATATCTTATATAAGCCAATACATCCAATATATTACCTAACCTTTTTCCTCTGAATCAACTAAGCCTTGGCTTTGGCACAACAAACTTAGTGATCCCAGTTAAGCGCGACCCATTGACCATGGAAAGCTTCGTAATCAATGTCGATGGACAAGAAGTGGTCTTGACTTTGGCCAACAAACCACAACTTGGACAAGACTGTTGGACAATTATGACCCATAGCGTCACTATTTGTACATATCATGGTGTTGTTGTACAAATTAACTATGTGACAAAGGAGACTGCACTCTTATCATTTGTGATTAGATCACCTAGATATATAAATAATAGGAGGTCCCTATGATTTGTTCCTGGACAGAGAATGATATGAGACAGTATCAATCCATGAAGGATAAATCATTAAATATCCCTAGTCAGAGTATTATCGAGATAGGACATCGATAAATACGTAAAAGACTAGTATTACACTTGTGCGCATTGTGAGGGCACAACGACATAGTTCTCATATATTTGGGTATAAGATACTCATGCAAGTGTAATAGGAGGTTGTGTTTTTCACCGATGGTATGGGAACAGCTTCGCTCTGGATAGACCCCCTCGGAATTCCATTGGTAGTATGACTAGTGTCTATGGAAGTCCGAAATCAGGGTAGGTGTATTTGGTCTTAACCTGAGACTTACACCACTAATACTTGCGATAATCAATATACTTTGGTTGCGGTCGTCCAGGGCTTTAACAGGTTCTGTGTACGCCAATACTGGGTATATTGAGAATCGTAGTGTGTTGGGTGTGATGTCAAGACGGAAGTGTCACTCCAGTCATATGGAGATGATGGTCACGTAGGATACGGGACTGGTTCTCTTAAATGCTGCAGCTATCGGGATAATATGACAAGGTCAGGTTTATCCGATTATAGAGACTAGTCACCAGACATCCGACATGTGCTTCGTACGGGGCAGACACAATTCCAGCCCCAGGCCTAGCACGTGATCATTCGATACTGGACAGAAATACGCAATAATACGTATACTAAGTGACCCATCCTATGCTCTATAGGGTATCAAAATAGTTTGTAACAATTACGATCAAATTGATACCTTTAATCGCACATAATATAGTATCCATTATGCCATCATCCTATGAAGCATAAGATTGACTAGACATTCTAATCAATATCTCTTTCGACAAAGGAATCATCCTTTATGAGAGATAAATACTATATTTAAGAGACACACTAACTGTCAAACAGTTATACTAACTGTCATACAGATAGTCTTGATGTGTCCTTTATTAGATCATATCTAATGCATGACTAATGAGAGTATCTCACAAGTCTCTTGTTTTATATCGTATATGAAACTTTATGTCAAATATAACAGAGACTACTCCCACTGCTTTCATGGATAAAAGAAAACTAATGTCGTTAGGATATACAATACTAGAAATAAATTTGTATGCTCCCATTGACCCTACAATCAAATATGTATTCTCTATGCTTTGATAAAATCAGACAATCAGACTGTTATCAAAATTAGATAACATAAATTTCCGGAAAGCTCACCTGAGTTTACCATAGGTGTATGACACAGATGTTGACGATGTTGTTCTAGGCCCGCGGCCTAGTTGGGAGTACGGAATAGTCCGTAGGGGAAATAAACCGGAGATATAACATGGAGTCGCCACCCGGTGTGAACCAGGACAAAGGTTTAAGGTTGTACTCACCCTCGCAAGGGAAGACCTCAAACCATCGGGTTCGAAATGGTCCCTTACTTATGTCACTTGTGATGATATGATTTGTGAAATAAACTAACCGAATCTACGTAACGTATATGCTCAAGGGAAACCTATGTCTAGTTTGTATTCATCAAAATAACTCATAATCTAAGTTTGCATGCTTGAAAATAAGTCTTTAAACGGCAAACACATAAAATCACACAATGAGCACATTGAACCATTAAACCAAAATAAACAAATAACTATTTAAACATAATCATAAACTAAACAAAATATCATGCCTAAAATAACGTAATCATGCTTTGAAAATAAATAACAAACTAAGCTAAATCTTGTTTTACTAACAAATAAATAACCTACGAACTATAACATGCTCAAACACAAGTTTGGATGAGACGAAATATGTGTCTCTTAAGTGGTACTTGGCGTTGTATCCCGAGTACAAACCACACTACCGTCCATTTGGATTCGGCGATAGAATTTACGTCTGGGTTTCCATCCTATATACCACAAAAGGGAACACATATTCCGCTCATCCAACAATCACATCATGCCTCAAACGACTCTCATGCGATAATATTTTTAAAATAAACAAAATAAATGAAAGATAATAAATAAAAAGGTTCACTCAGGCCTAACCTCTTTTTTCGTCTCACGAAAGGGCGTTACACGGCCGTCGAAAGGGTCGATACTCCGTAACTTTTTTGGTTCACTAATCCAACATTTTTCCTCGCTGTTTTGCTATTTGGGCTATTGTTTTCACTCTGTTTCGCTGCTATTTTTGTTGTATTTTCTGGTCACTATTTTAGGGTAATTAGGGGACTGTTTTGCGGTTTATTTGGACTAGTTTGGGCTGCGGTTTTTGGACTGTTTTGGGGAAGCTTTTGGGACTGTTTTTAGTGTAGTTTTAGGGCTATTTGGGGGTTAATGTGCGGCTAAACTGGGCTGGCAGTGAGGGTTAATGTGCGAAGGCTTGTGTAGTTGGTGAGAGGGCTGTGAGTGATGTATAGGTGTGAGGGCTGAGTAGTTGGCGAGAAGGGCTTGTGCTTGTGGCAAGCGTGAATTAATGTGTGTGAGGGCTGGTAGCGTGAACTTATGGCAGGTGTGGTGTGCTTACGTGAAGGCCAAGTGTGAAAGCAGGTGTGGTGTGCTTACGTGAAGGCCAGATGTGAAGGTGGATGCAATTAACGTGAGGGTAGGTCGTGTGCTTGTAAGGCAGCGTGAAGGGAAAGAGGGTTGAGGGCAGTATGCGTGAAGGCTCAAGTGTGTGAGGGCTTTATGCCGGCTATGAGTATGAGTCGAGGGTTATTTTCTTTGTGTTTTTCGTGAGAATGAGCCAATGTTTAATGTGTTGGTGTAGAGTCTCTTTTATAATGGTGGGTTAGGGTTATCCTTATTTGGGTAGGAAAATGGAGATTGTGTATTGATGGGGAAGATTTAATTAGTTTGTTATAAGGAAATGATTTCTTTAGTTTTGGAAGGTGATTTATGTAGTTTAGGAAATGGATTTAATTTAGGAAGGTGATTTAATTTATGACATATGTTTTAATTTAATTTAATTTAAGAATGTGATTTAATTTAATTTAATTTAAGTTTAATTTAATTGGTTTTAATTTGTGACATGTATTTTAAATGTTTTAATTATTTTGGATTGGGATTGGTGTGTTTTAAAACAGAGGTCCAACAAGCGAACCCGAAGCTACTCCAGCGAATTAAATCCATCAATGTGTCAATTCTTGACTATTTCCTTCCGACGTCCGTTTCCCGCGACTTTCACAATCAAAGAGGTAGTGTCTCCATACGAGACTCATCATCGGGACTTACATGCAAAAATGCAGTGCCTACAGTCGCCCCCACTTTGATGGGACTTGTGCAGTGTGTAACAGTGACAATCCTATCAAATTTATGCAATGCATTTTTACTTACCTGGCTCGCCAACTGCCACTTGACTTGCCTATTGCTTCAAACTGAATGATTTGGTGGTGAGGTGCCGCATCCTCAAGGTTCATCCCTGCAAGATGCTACGATCTCTAGGAATCACTACCGAACTGAACTGATATGATGGCGATGCGCTTCGACCCCTGGGTTTTGTTCCTGAACCATATGTTGGCTTTGTTCACGAGTTGTATAGAGAGTGGGCTTTTTTCCCGAACTGAATGTGATGGCGAGGTGCCTCGACCTCTGGGCTTTGTTCCCGAACCACCTGTGGGCTTTGTTCCCGAACTGTGTAGAGATTGGGCTTTGTTCCCTAGGCTTTGTTTCCGTTGTCTTGGATGTGGTGGCGAGGTGCCTCGACCTCTAGGCTTTGTTCCCGAAACACATGTGGGCTTTGTTGATGATGCAGTGGGCCATCGACCCTGGGATGCATCCTGGAACTACAACAGATGTGTGGGCCATTGACCGTGGGACACATCCTAAAAGTGATGATGAATGAATTCCTGGCTCGCCAACTGCCACGTGACTTGCCTGTTGTTTTGAACTGAATTGATATGGTGGCAAGGTGCCTCGACCTCTAGGCTTTGTTCCCGAACCACCGAATGTGAACTGTACTGATTATGCAGTGGGCCCTTGACCCTGGGACGCATCCCGGAACTGCAACCAACAACGGGGGCACCTCGACCATGGGACACATCCCAATACTGCTGAGAATGTGGGCCTCGCCCTCAAACAGATGATGTAGTGGGTCCTCGACCCTGGGACGCATCCTGGAACTACAAATGATGATGCAGTGGGCCCTCGACCCTGGGTCGCATCTCGGAACTGCAACCGACAACGGGGGCACCTCAACCCTGGGACGCATCCCAATACCGCTAACAATGTGGGCTTCGCCCTAAAACTGATGATGTAGTGGGTCCTCGACCCTGGGACGCATCCCGGAACTACAACTGATGATGCAGTGGGCCCTCGACCCGGGGACATATCCCAAAATTGCAACCGACAACGGGGGCACCTCGACCTTGGGACGCATCCCAATACCGCTGACAATGTGGGCTTCACCCTCAAATTGATGATGTAGTGGGTCCTCGACCCTGGGACGCATCCCGGAACTACAACTGATGATGCAGTGGGCCCTCGACCCTGGAACGCATCCCGGAACTACAACCGAAAACGGGGGCACCTTGACCCTGAGATGCATCCCAATACCGCTGACAAAGTGGGCCTCGCCCTCAAACTGATGATTTAGTCAGTCCTCGACCCTGGGACGCATCCCAGAACTACAATTGATGATCCAGTGGGCCCTCGATCCTAGGACGCATCCCGAAACTGCAACCGACAATGGGGGCACCTCGACCCTGGGACGCATCCCAATACCGCTGATAATGTGGGCCTCGCCCTCGAACTGATGATGTATTGGGTCCTTCACCCTGAACTGGTACTGATATGGGCCTTGCCCCGGATTAATATTGATATGGGCCTCGCCCCCAGACTGATACTGATGTGGGCCTCGCCCCCATCTGGTACTGATATGGGCCTCGCCCCCATGCTGATACTGACGTGGGCCTCGCCCCTATGCTGATACTGATTTGGGCCTTGCCCCAGATTGATACTGATGTGAGCCTCGCCCCAAACTGATATGGGCCTCGCCCCAAACTGATACTAATACGGACTTCACCCCAGACTGATACTGACGCGGGCCTCGCCCCCAGACTGATAATGATGTGGGCCTTGCCCCCAGAGTGTCATACCCGGCAAGGCTGATACTGATAATGTGATGGTTCTTTCTTGAACCATGCTGTGAGGTGGTCCATTCCCGAACCATTACTGTGTGAGGTGGTGCATTCCCGAACCGTTACTGTGAGGTGGTCCATTCCTGAACCTTGCTCTATTCTCGGAGTGTCATTCCCGGCTTATTCATTCTCTAACCGTGCTCCATTCTCGGAGTGCCCTTCCCGGCTTGTTCATTCTCGAACCGTGCTCCATTCTCGGAGTGCCATTCCCGGCTTGTTCATTCACAAACTGTGTTTCCATTCTTGGAGTACCATTCCCGGCTTATTCATTCTCGAAATTTATTCCATTCTCGGATTGCCATTCCCGGCTTGTTCATTCTCGAACCATGTTTTCATTCTTGGAGTGCCATTCTCGGCTTGTTCATTCTCGAACCTTGCTCCATCCTCAGATTTCCATTCTTGACTTGTTCATTCTCGAACCTTGCTCCATTCTCGGATTGCCATTTTCGACTTGTTCATTCTTGAACCTTACTCCATCCTTGGATTGCCATTCTCGGCTTGTTGATAACGTGGGTCTCGACTCTGGGATTCATTCTCAAAACTGATGGTGAAGTGGGCCTCGACCCTAGGACTCGTCCCTAAAACTGATATTAATGTGGACCTCGCCACTGGGATTCATTCCAAAACTCTTATGAAATGAGCTCGACCCTGGATTCATTCCAAAACTCAGAAGATATGGGCCTCGACCTTGGGATTCATTCCAAATTCTGAAAACGTGGGCCTCGGCCCTAAGATTCATTCCCTGGATTCTTTCCAAATTTTGACGACGTGGGCCTCGGCCCTGTGATTCATTCCCAAAACTACTGACAATATAGGCCTCGACCTTGGGATTCATTCCCGATGCTGCTGAAAATGTGGGCCTCGACCCTGTGATTCATTTCCGATACTGCTGATAATGTGGGCCTCGACCTTGAGTTGATAATAATGTGGGCCTCGCCCCAAACTGATACTGATGTGGTCTCAACCATGAGACTCATCCCCAAACTGATGCTGATGCGAGCCTCAACCCTGGGACTCATCCCAAAAATGATGCTGATGCGGGCCTCGACCCTGGGAATCATCCCGAAAAGTGATGCTGATGCGGGCCTCGACCCTGGGACTCATCCCTAAACTGATGCTGATGCGGTCCTCAACCCTGAGACTCATCCCCAAACTGATGCTGATGTAGGCCTCAATCCTGGGACTCATCCCCAAAACTGACAAAGTGGGCCTCGACCCTGGGATCCACTCCCGAAGATGCTGGTAAGGTGGGTGTTGGCCCTGGGATTCATTCCTTTGGGATTCATTCCAAAACTCTGACGATGTGGGCCTCGACCCTGGGATTCATTCCAAAACTCTACTGATGTGGGCCTCGACCCTGAGATTCATTCCCAGATTCTTTCCAAAACTCTGACGATATGGGCCTTGACCGGTGCTTACACACGCGTATAACACAAGCGCACGTATCGTTCAAGTAGTATAAAAAGTATCGATCCTACGAGGACTTAATACCTAATCTATTAATTTTATGAGATCAAATGATTATTGGTATCTTACTGGTTGATTGATTGATTTGAAATGATGAAGGTTTTGAATTTAAAACAAGTAAATAAAATTACTCGAATGTAGGTTTAAGAAAATTCAATATTAAAAACTATCTAGGGTTGTGATTTCTTCCAATATCATTTTAAAGATGAAGTGGTTATTTTATGTTTGTGTAATAAATCGGTTTACTAACCTGGAACACTAAATTATGCAAAAGCCTATGTCGATGGTCAGACGCAAATACCTAGTTTAACCCAATTGAACCATATGTCTATATCAACCAAATTATATGGATTCATTAAGTTTAAGTTCCAATTATGACTATCCCCGCCCGACAGGTATATGTCTATCCTGTAAAGAAATCTATTAAAGGGTTATCTATCCTCAAGGAAGATCGTGGGCTATTAAGTCTAAGGCTGAAACCTAAAATTCCTTTGTCAAGTTTATTTTAGATTTACCACATCAATCTTATTAGTGGCCAATTAACAAGACGCATTAAGATTAAGACTTAATAAGTAAACCTTTAAATTACCCAAACTATAATTTAACCCCTTATAAACCGGTGATATTGGATTTCATCACAACCCCAGATAACTGGCTTAGTTACGACACATATTTACGGGTAGTAAAAAAAACTTAAATAAAATAAAAGACATAAAGTAAAATACTGAAAATTAAATACTGAAAATTAAATGTTGAAAAGTAAATGCTGAAAGTAAATTACTGAAAAGTAAATTACTGAAAAGTAAAATTGGTGAAAAGTAAATTACAGAAAAGTAAATAAAGTAAAATTACAATAAAAGAAAATGTTGAGGTAAAAAGATCCACTTTTATTACTTCTATTTTAGATATCTCATTTAATATAATTTATTAACTTTGCATGATAATTACCAACCAGCCATATAGGCGGTATCCAGATTAAGTCAAATAATAATTAATTACCAACCGACCAATCAGGCGGTATCCAGTTTAGTTAGGTTAAAACCAATTTAAATAATTACCAATCGACCAATATGGCGGTATCCTCGTTAAGTCAGATTTTAACTAGTTTATATATTATAATTAAGGGAGATTAATCTAAATATTAGTAATAAAAGTTTTACCTTTTACCCCAACAAAGGGGAGTTACCTCCTCATTACTGAAAAGTAAAAACTGAAAATTAAAGAAAGAAAAGTATTGTGCGTAAAAGTAAACTGCGGAAAGTAAAAACGGAAAAGTAAAGAAAAGAAAGTGCGAAAGCGGAAATTAATTACTGAAAGCTGTAAATAAACAAACAAGATTCAATCTTCTTAGTATTCTTAAGGAATTCCTTAGAAAAAAGTATGAATTTACAAATGAAATGGCTTGGTATTTATAGGCAAAATTTTGCCTCCATCAAATCATCCACCAAATCAATTATTAATTGCTCCACTAATTACTCCACCAAATCCATTATTAATTGCTCCACTAATTATTTATCATATTTGATGGTGATTTGATAATTTTTATTATTTATTTATTAATTTATTTTTTGCTTTGAAAATGATTGAAAATGACTTTCATAATTACACACAACACACTTCAGGCTGGTTCATCAATTTCGGGCATCAAATCTTCCGAATTTGAAATTCTTTTATCTTTCAAAGTTGTAGATATTTGATTCTTATTTAATCTGGAACTTGAATCATCTTAATCCGATATCGGAGTAAAAATTTATGCCTAAAATATGACAGAAGCGCAAAACTGGAATTTCCAAAACTGCACTACGTTAAAACACCCTTTCAAGTTTCCAATCTCCAAAATTAATATGTCAAGTCCAATTTTTTTCCCTTATTTGACCCACATTTCGTCCTAAATCATTTCATTCTATCCCAATATTATTTTATCTGCAAAATAAACTAAAACACATCAAAACGTTCATCAAACCCAAGAAACTAAACAAAATATTAAGTAAAAGGGGCGGTGAATATTGATATATTTTCCGCTCATCACACCCCCAAACCTAACATTTTGCTAGTCCTTGAGCAAAATAATAAAATAAAATACAAGAAATAATTAAAATTAAACTAAGTCACTTTCGTAGGGATCACGGTTGCATTTAACATATGCAACAAGCCTTTAAACCCCTAGGTGTCCCTAGTGGACGAGTTATAGTCTCGTGAGGGCTTACAGCAACGATACCCACAAACGTTTTACAAAAGTAAAAAGATAATAAAACTAATGCACACAAAAGCAAAAAGACAAGAGAAAATAGAACAAAGAATTTAGTGACTAATCAGGTGAAACTTCTACTCCAAGTCAATAGTTGTTTTGTTTCATTCTAAATTACCGAATAAGTAAATTCTATGATTATTTTTACCATTCTCCATATACACAGTCGATAAAATATTAATCAACTCATTTTGCCCACAACAGTCACAAGTGTAGTTGATAAGAGAGTAATATTTTCGTCCTAAAGTTTTATCAGAATTCACATCTTTTTGCAGCAATGAAATAATTTTTCTGATTTTTCTGATTTTTTTTTATTTATATACAATATCTTCCATCTATGTAGCGAGTGTTGGGTCGGTGGCTCCCAAACCAATTGGCTTTAGGGCACCAGGTGTTAAGACACCTCTACGGACTTAATTACTCAGACTTCAGATATATATATTTTTGCAACATCCTTGATCCATGTAGCGAGCTTTGGACCAATGACTCCCAAACTAGTTGGCTTTAGGGCACTAGGTGTTAAAATACCCTTACAAACTTAATAACTCGGATCTCAGATGTTTTTTTTTCTCTATCATTTTTTGAGATGCTTTCTCCAATTAAACTAGAGCACTAAATATTATAAACTTTTCAATTACAACTCATGTCTGTATGTTACTATGCATGTTGATAATATCTGCTAACTGAGCATATGAAGATCATTTTTTAGTCAGTATTATGGAGAATTCACAAATTAAATAATTCAAAAGGAAATAAACAAAAATTAACTTGTTCCGAATTAGGTTTTAGATACGTCTCAGGAGTGAAAACTCTTTACTATGCTATCTCTTACCAATTTCACATTTTTAGTCAAAATAAAAACACAAAAAACGCAAAATATTTTTGTAATTTTTGAAAAATTTTCATTTTTTTTTGTATTTTTCGAAAAATTTTGGACTAAAAATAAAAACAACATACAACTAAAAACAAGGTACTGATCAACTAATTTCCTCTCCCAAACCTAAATGAGACATTGTCCCCAATGTCTTAAACAGTAGAAGAAGAGTTTAGAAGATAATACCTGGTTAGCTGAAATTCTATAGGAAATTAAAGGTTAAGATCCAGATTAATCCTACGACTCTTACCACGATCGTCCTCGGACCAATTTATCTTTGAAAGGATAGGGTCAACTTGTGGTTCATAAGCTAAGAGTTGGTCAATTAAATCCGGAGCAGTTCTGGCAGTAAAGAGTAGTTCTTTCAAAGTTTTTGACACGAATCCATTTCTTCGGGCATCATCAAGAAACACACAAAAAAATCATAAAATCCATCAACGTTAAACAGCCTAATTGGTTTCTAGTGTATGTTCAAGTTCGCCCAAAATAGCACTATAAAAATTTCCTCCAAAATAGCAATAAAAGCATCATCACGGTTAATCATTTCTATCAGTCGTTCAGACATACCTGGCACAATCAGTTCCTCTCCGTTTGATGGTTCAATAAGATTTGCTTCTGCCAAGGGTTTTGGGATGATTCCCAAAACGTGACTGCCTCCTTCCTGTACGGCCTTTGAAACGATCCTCATTAGTCCAAGGTTGCCTCTGCCATATACTAAGTGCATATTTCTTACAGCTAAGACTCGACCCAATTCTTGTGTTGCTTCTACGTATTGTAGTTTAGTACCAACACTACTACTGCAAAACACACAAATGTTTTCAACTCGTCTTCTTGAAGTGGCTTCCATGTTTTACTCTGGATGTCTTCAATGATGAGTTGAATTTATATTACCTGAAAAGGGTGAGTAAAAATAGCACAAGTATCTTCCAAAGGATGATTAGTAGCAAAATAGTAAAATAAATCGTGATAGTCAAAAAGGTCTGGATCATGTCGGAGAAAATAAAAGAAAATAACAAAATAATTTACAATTATTAGGAAAAGACAAAGAGATATAATATGTACAAGAAAAGTAGCGGCTTGATTGATGTCTATGCGTCAGGGACAAGCTTCCCATCCAATTTTCTTATAAATTGGCAAACATGGTCTTTTTGAGTCAGATTCCCAAGACTTAACAGTTGTCTTTCCTTTTGGAATTGTGCATTTAACATGCGAATTTCATGATACACATATCCACTGGGATGCGTCTCAAGAGTTTTAGATATGTCATCCAAAGACTCCTTACTCAAGCTATCCCTAATGAAAATAATCTTATCTTTGCGGTTATCAGACACCATTCCTAAAGAACGACAACGAGTATTACAAAACATGCGAGCACATTTATAACAAACACACATTCTTTTAGCTCTTCTCTTTTTAACATATGTGCTTCTTACTAAACCAGGCATATGTGAAATAAAAGAGTCAGAAGACTCACCTGCCAATCGAACCCGTGCTTCAATAATCCAACGAATGTCAGTAGGAATACCTTTGATCATCAGTAACCTCATCCGTTCCAAGCGAGCTTTGTAGACTTTCATCAGAGAGTTTTGAGGCAGATAAGGAAATTACTTGTGAAGATTTGCTAGAATTTCTTCCATCCTGAAATGATTTAATATGCAAAAACTAAACAAACTAAATTAAATCACCCCAAATCAAAATATATACAAAAATTGCATGGGTTTCCTCCCTGCAAGCGCTAAGTTTAAAGTCGTCAGCTAGACGTGACTGCTCGAACGTTATGCTGGATCTGAAAGTGTGACACTTCTTTTTGTCCCTCAAATGATCTCCCCAGTAGTGCTTAATACGCTTGTTTTTAACCTTGAAAGTTTTATTGGAGTCAGGATCATGTATCTCAACGGCTCTGTCTGGTAAAACCTTGGTGATCACAAATGGACCTGACCACCGTGATTTTGGCTTCCATTGGAAGAATTTCACCATTGATTTGTTTAACGGTACCTTATGCCCTGGTTCTAGTTGTATGCGCACTAACTTCTCATCTTGTCTCTTCTTGGCCTTTTCTTTGTACAATTTGGCATCCTCAAAAGGCTGATTGTGAAATTCCTCCAATTCGTTGAGCTGGTGGAATTTTTGCTCTTTTGTTGCTTGTAGTGCAAGAATTGGCTTTTCCAGTGCAAAAGACGTTTTATCTTCAGGCTCCACAGATAATTGACATGTTTTAAGTTTGTCAATAGAAATTTATATTGCATTGGAGTTCTGAATGGTACTGTGTATCACATCAAGTCTGAAACATTCCTCATTCTTTTTATCTTATGGGAAATTCATGGCCTTGAAAACATTGAATGTTACTTCTTGGTCCTGTACCCTCATGATTAATTCTCCTTTTTGTACATCAATAATGGTTCGACCTGTAGCAAAGAATGGTCTCCCGAGAATGATCGGCACGTCTTCGTCTTTCTCCATATCAAGGACAATAAAATCTACTGGGAAAATGAATTTGTCAACCTTGACCAGAACATCCTCAACTACGCCTCTTGGAAATACGAGCGTTCTATCAGCAAGTTGTAGAGAGACTGAAGTGGGCATTGTTTCTCTAATCTGCAGTTTCCTGAAAATAAAAAAGGCATCAAGTTAACACTTGCACCTAAATCACATAAAACCTTACCAAAGTTATGTTCTCCTATGATGCATGGATATGGTGAAACTGCCAGGATCTTTCAACTTCGGGGGAAGTTTCCTCTGAATGATGGCACTGCATTCTTCTGTCAATGCTACTGTCTCGTAGTCTCCCAATCTCTGTTTTCGTGAAAGAATATTTTTCATGAATTTGACATAGCTGGGCATTTGTTCCAAGGCTTCTGCAAATGGAATATTGATGTGCAGCTTTTTGAAAACCTCCAAGAAACGAGAAAACTGCTTGTTCAGTTTATTTTTCTGAAGACGCTGAGGAAAATGTGGAGGTGGAGTGATCTATTTTTTTCCTTTGCTTCTTTTTCCTTCATCTGTTGCTTTGTTTCTTTTGGAATATCTTCAATTGTTGCCTTGATTCCAATATCTTTTTTGATTTCAGTACCGCTTTTTAACATGATGGCATGACTTTGCTCCTTTCCCATGTTCCTTGGATTTGGTTCTATATTACTGGGAAGATTACCTGGCGGTCTGTAACTTTGAGCATTGGCCAGTTGTCCGATTTGATTCTCCAGTGCTTTGATAGAGGCTAAATGGCTTTGATTCAATGTTACTTGATTTTGAACCATAGCTGCTAAAGCATCGTATTTTGCTTCTTGCTTCTTCAACTGGGCCAGCACTTCTATTATTCATGGTTCTTTTTCATGCTCCTGGCTTTTATTCTGTTGCTGGAATCCAGGTGGTGGATAGTTCTGTTGTTGAAATCCTGGTGGTGGATTGTTCTTTTGCCTTGAATTGTTGCTCCATGAAAAATTCAGATGATTCCTCCATCCTGGGTTGTAGGTGTTGGAATATGGATTATTCCCATGTCTGTTGAAATTATTGACATAATTCACCGTCTTTTCAAGTTGTGCTCCTCCATATGATGAACTTGTGGATCCACCATTAACTTTCATGTTAAGAGTTTTCAGATTTTTACAAATCACATCCAGCTTGGAATTCAGTGTTGTGTTGGCTCCAACTTCATAAATTCCTGCAATTCTTGGATCATGCTCCTTTCTGTTGGCCATAAAGAATTATTGTTGGCCATTTCTTTAATAAGTCCCAGGCTTGATATTCTCTTTTTGCCATCAAAGCTCCTCCAGCAGCAACATCAATTGTGGTTCTCATTATTCCAGAAAGTCCATTATAGAAGGTTTGGACTTGTAGCCACTTTGCGATCTCATGATGAGGACATTTCCGGAGTAAATATTTGAATCTTTCCCAAGCTTCGCAAAGGGATTCTGAATCTTGTTGCACGAATGATGTGATGTCATTCCCCAACTTTGCATTTCTGGCTGGTGGAAAGTACTTTGCAAGGAATTTGGTGGCGAGAGTGTTCCAAGTTGTGATGGAACATGCTGGTAGTCAATGTAGCCAAGCTTTAGCTCTGTCCTTCAAGGAGTATGGAAAACATGCAGTCTCATTGCTTCCTCAGCTACTCGGTTGTAATTGAAAGTACCACAAACTTCCAGGAAGTTGCTGATGTGGGCATAAGATCTTCAGTTGCATTTCCCCCAAACTGTACTACTGCTGAATCATATGGATGCATGTTTTGATGTCACCCGCATTTGCTGGTAATGGAGGAAGTACAATACAAGAAATGAATTCGTCAACCACCGGAATGATTTATCTCGAATGGGAATCGTGGTGTGCAACGTTCAAAGGTTCAGGTTCCATGTTAATGATTTCTTCTTGGCCTTCTCGCCTTTCCCTTCTCAACTATCTGATGGTTCTTTCAATTTCTGGGTCAAGCAGTCGAAGTTCAAAACTTTTGGTTCGTCTCATGTAGTTTCTGAGAACCTGAAACACAAGAAAACAAAAAAATTAAGTAAAAAGAAATTAGATACAAGTAAAGTATCTAACCCCAAAACTAATAGTGAAAGATAAATCAATCCCCGGTAACGGCGCCAAAAACTTACCGGTGCTTACACACGCGTATAACACAAACTCACGTCTCGTTCAAGTAGTATAAAAAGTATCGATCCCACGAGGACTTAATACCTAATCTATTAATTTTATGAGGTCAAATGATTACTAGTATCTAACAGGTTGATTGATTGATTTGAAATGATGAAGGTTTTGAATTTAAAAACAAGTAAATAAAATTGCTCGAATGTAGGTTTAAGAAAATTCAATATTAAAAACTATATAGGGTTGTGATTTCTTCTAATATCATTTAAAGATGAAGTGGTTATTTTATTTTGTGTAATAAATCGGTTTACTAACCTGGAACACTAAATTATGCAAAAGCCTATGTCGATGGTCAGACACAAATACTCAGTTTAACCCAATTGAACCATATGTCTTGGTCAACCAAATTATATGGATTCATTAAGTTTAAGTTCCAATTATGGCTACCCCCACCCGACAGGTATATGTCTATCCTGTAAGGAAATCTATTAAAGGGTTATCTATCCTCAAGGAAGATCGTGGGCTATTAAGTCTAAGGCTGAAACCTAAAATTCATTTGTCAAGTTTATTTTAGATTTACCACATCAATCTTATTAGTGGCCAATTAACAAGACGCATTAAGATTAAGACTTAATAAGTAAACCTTTAAATTACCCAAACTATAATTTAACCCCTTATAAACCGGTGATATTGGATTTCATCATAACCCCAGATAACTGGCTTAGTTACGACACATATTTACGGGTAGTAAAAAAAACTTAAATAAAATAAAAGACATAAAGTAAAATACTGAAAATTAAATAGTGAAAATTAAATGCTGAAAAGTAAATTCTGAAAGTAAATTACTGAAAAGTAAATTGCTGAAAAGTAAATTGCTGAAAGTAAATTGCTGAAAAGTAAATAAAGTAAAATTACAATAAAGAAAATGCTGAGGTAAAAAGATCCACTTTTATTACTTCTATTTTAGATATCTCCTTTATATAATATATTAACTTTGCATGATAATTACCAACCAGCCATATAGGCGGTATCTGGATTAAGTCAAATTAATAATTAATTACCAATCGACCAATCAGGCGGTATCCAGTTTAGTCAGGTTAAAACCAATTAAAAATTTACAAACCGACCAATATGGCGGTATCCTCGTTAAGTCAAGTTCTAACTAGTTTATATATTATAATTAAGGGAGATTAATCTAAATATTAGTAATAAAAGTTTTACCTTTTACACCAGCAAAGGGGAGTTACCTCATCATTACTGAAAAGTAAAAACTGAAAATTAAAGAAAGAAAAGTACTGTGCGTAAAAGTAAATTGCGGAAAGTAAAAACTGAAAAGTAAAGAAAAGAAAGTGCGAAAGCGGAAATTAATTACTGAAAGCTGTAAATAAACAAATAAGATACAATCTTCTTAGTATTATTAAGGAATTCCTTAGAAGAAAGTATGAATTTACAAATGAAATGACTTGGTATTTATAGGCAAAATTTTGCCTCCATCAAATCATCCACCATATCAATTATTAATTGCTCCACTAATTGCTCCACTAATTACTCCACCAAATCCATTATTAATTTCTCCACTAATTGATTATCATGTTTGGTGGTGATTTGATAATTTTTATTATTTATTTTTTAATTTATTTTTTGCTTTGAAAATGATTGAAAATGACTTTAATAATTACACACAACACACTTCTGGATGGTTAATCAATTTTGGGCATGCAATCTTCAGAATTCGAAATTATTTTGTCTTTCAAAGTTGTATATCGTTGATTCTTCTTTAAGCTGGAACTTGAATCAGCTCAATCCGATATCGGAGTAAAACGTTATGCCCAAATTACGACAGAAGCGCAAAACTGGAATTTCCAAAACTGCACTTCGTTAAAACGCCATTTCAAGTTTCCAATCTCCAAAATTAATATGTCAAGTCCAATTTTTACCCTTATTTGACCCACATTTTGTCCTAAATGATTTAATTGTGTCCCAATATTATTTTATCTGCAAAATAAACTAAAACACATCAAAACGTTCATCAAACCCGAGAAACTAAACAAAATATTAAGTAAAAGGGGCGGTAAATATTGATATATTTTCCGCTCATCAGGCCTCGACCCTGGGATTCCTTCCTAGATTCATTCCAAAACTCTGACGATGTGGGCCTCGACCCTGGGCTTCATTCCCGGATTCATTCCAAAACTCTAAAGATGTGGGCCTTAACCTTGGGATTCATTCCCGGATTCATTCCAAAACTGATGGGCCTCGACCCTGGGATTCATTCCCGAAGCTGATAGGCCTCGACCCTAGGATTCATTCCTGAAACTACTGATAATGCGGGCTTCGCCCCCTGGGATTCATTCCCGAAACTGATGATGCTATGTTGCCATTTTTGGTTGGCTTGCATTTGCTGCTTTCTCATTTTCTTTAAAACCTGCGAACAAAAACAAGACAAAGATTGCGTGTATATGTTGTGTATGCATGCATGCATGAATGTGTTTCCTATTCCGATGGGTTAGGTCTTCCTTGTGCTCCTCGATGCTTCTTGCCTGCAACAGTCCTTGGTCGCTCCTGGGTCTGCTTGCAATTTCCTTCTGCCAGTTCTTTTCTGGTGATTGCTTGGTATTCTCTCTGGTCTCATGGCTCAATTTCTTGTTATACTTCTTATTCACGGGGTGGTAGACTGGTCGCCCCCAGTCTTGGTTTAGCTTTCTGTTTTCCGCTGCTTACTTTAGGTCAAGGTGGACCACATGATATGGCATTCTACATCATCATATTATATCACATGCTACGGAATAGTCCCAATAGTTACACATATTATTGCCCTCAAAGAATGCCCAGTATTGAAACCAGAGAACCTTCAAAACATTCAATGCAACTCAAATCTAAGTCTTTGAATAAATGATCTAAGCCAGACTTAAAGTGTGTGTGTGCAAAGGTTCCTTCGCAGATTCATCCCCAGGTAAGCCAACTCAATAATTTCGTTTCAAAAATCAGGATCGGTGGGTCAAACCAACCTAGATGTCTCAATTATGCCTGTAGTTGCTTTTCTGTGCTCAATGTGGTATGGTTTTCTTTCTCTTTTGTCTTTTTTTTTCTTTTCATTTTGAAATTCTTTTTTTCTTTTTTTTTTATTTTTCTCTTTTTTTCTTTCTCTTTTTTTTTCAACACACCTACCATTTAAGGTAGCATTTCTCCTCATGGTGGTCCTAATACTCGCCCATGGGTAGCTTCACGCTTATCGGTTATAGGTGGTTCAATTTTTTTTCCTTAGAGACTTTTCTTTTATTTTCAACCATACCACACATCATAACATAAGCAAATCAAGATAGACATCTAAGCAAACGGTCATTCACCGACCTACAATTTCTTCAACTAGTCACCTTGCCAACTACTCAGGTTTTCACCGCTAAGAACCTGTAGTGAAGTGCTTACGAGTCTAATATAGATCAATCACTCAAAGTATTAGATAAAAGCACATCAAGAGTTTATCGTTTCTAAGATTTCACCCTAAAGCAAACGATTTCATCATTGGACTTATGCCTAACTATTAAGGACTAAAAAAACAAATAATTTTTTCTTTTTTCTTTCTTTTTTTTCTTTTTTTTTTGAAGGCCCCCAATGGTCTTTCTATCCTTGCAGTAAAGTTTTATGTTCCTCGGTTTCCTTTTCCATGATATCCATATTTGCTAAACTCTTTTTTGACAAGTCTTCTTTTTCCTAACCCAACAGATATCTATGATGGCTTTTAAGACACAGGGTTTAACATGATGCATGAGATGCATGAGATGCGTGTGATGCATGGAATATATAAGTCGGCCCATTATCAATTTAAAGCATTCAATCATACTATTGCGCGGTGTAAACTTGTCCCAGTTGAAAAGGCCCAACATGTTTACACTTTTGCGATAACATGGCTAAACAACTTCAAATGATAAAAGGCCTAAACAAAAAATGTCCCATCGGCATTTTAGAAGCTTTTGGCCCAATTGCTATAAAGCATGGACTCGTCCCAGTTTAAATGGCCAACAAGCCCATACCTCATGAAAAAAAGTCCAACTGAATCTAAATGACGATGGTCCTAAACGGAAACATAAATGAATAGTCTCTATTAGTCATACAACTACGGTTTACACACAGGTTTATAGGGGTATAGACAAAGGCTCTTGTCGATGAAGGGTTTCCCACAACTACGACTCTCCACTCAAGGGTTCAAGCGACCAAGTGAGCGCACCTTTTTTATACCTAAGGTACGTGCCAACGAGTTATGGTACGTGACTGACTGTCAAATGGATTTGCCGTTTTAAATTCCCCAGAGGGAGGGTGGAGCGAACTCTCTTAAAACCCCAAGCCTCTTAGGCTCTTATCGCTTGGTGACAGAAATAAACAACGAGTCCTCCAAATTAGTCCATCACAGTAGGCTACGGGTAGATGATTATCTAGGTGCCTTCACAGCTTTTCCTTATAGAAAGGTAGTGAATGAAGGAAGACACCAAACCATTACCTAGCCTTAAAAAATGCCTTTGATTAAACCCCTTTCAACCCACGGTAAACAAAGTTAACTAAAGCACAAATCACAATTATTACAAGACATTATTTCGGGGCCAATTCTCTATCCCCAGTGGAGTCGCCAGACTGTAGGACACAGATGTTGACGACGCTGTTCTAGGCTCGCGGCCTAGTTGGGAGTACGGAATAGTCCGCGGGGGAACTAAACTGGAGATATAACATGGAGTCGCCACCCGGTGTGAACCGGGACAAAGGTTTAAGGCCGCACTCACCCCTCGCAAGGGAAGACCTTAAACCGTTGGGTTCAGAATGGTCCCTTACTTATGTCACTTGTGATGATATGATTTATGTAATAAACTAACCGAATCTACGCAACGTATATGCTCAAGGGAAACCTATGTCTAGTTTGTATTCATCAAAATAACTCATAATCTAAGTTTGCATGTTTGAAAATAAGTTTTTAAACGGCAAACACATAAAATCACACAATGAGCACATTGAACAATTAAACCAAAATAAACAAATAACTATTTAAACATAATCATAAACTAAACAAAATATCATGCCTAAAATAACGTAATCATGCTTTGAAAATAAATAACAAACTAAGCTAAATCATGTTTTACTAACAAAAAAATAACCTACGAACTATAACATGCTCAAACACAAGTTTGGATGAGACGAAATACGTGTCTTTTAAGTGGTACGTGGCATTGTATCCCGAGTACAAACCGCACTATCGTCCATTCAGATTCGGCTATGGAATTTAAGTCCGGGTTTCCATCCTATATACCACAAAAGGGAACACATATTCTGCTCATCCAACAATCACATCATGCCTCAAAAGACTCTCATGCGATATTATTTTTAAAATAAACAAAATAAAAGAAATATAATAAATAAAAAGGTGCCCTCAGGTCTAACCTCTTTTGTCGTCTCACGAAAGGGCGTTACACGGCCGTCAGAAGGGTCGATACTCCGCAACTTTTCTGGTTCACTAATCAAATGTTTTTCCTCATTGTTTTGCTATTTGGGCTGCTGTTTTTACTCCGTTTCGCTGCTATTTTTGTTGTATTTTCTGGTCATCTTTTTAGGGTAATTAGGGGACTGTTTTGATGTTTATTTAGACTGGTTTGGGCTGCGGTTTTTGGACTGTTTTGGGGAAGCTTTTAGGACTATTTTTAGTGCAGTTTTAGGGCTGTTTGGGGGTTAATGTGCGGCTGAACTAGGCTGGCAGTGAGGGTTAATGTGCGAAGGCTTGTGTAGTTAGCGAGAGGGCTGCGAATGGTGTATAGGCGTGAGGGCTGAGTAGTTGGCGAGAAGGGCTTGTGCTTGTGGCAGACGTGAATTAATGTGTGTGAGGGCTGGTAGCGTGAACTTGTGGTATGTGTGGTGTGCTTACGTGAAGGCCAGATATGAAGGCAGGTGTGGTGTGCTTACGTGAAGGCCAGGTGTGAAGGTGGAGGCAATTAGTGTGAGGGTAGGTCGTGTGCTTGTGAGGCAGCGTGAAAGGAAATGGGGTTGAGGGCAGTATGTGTGAAGGCTCAAGTGCGTGAGGGCTTTATGCCGGCTATGAGTATGAGTCGAGGGTTATTTTCTTTTGTGTTTTTCGTGAGAATGAGCCAGTGTTTAATGTGTTGGTGTAGGGTCTCTTTTATAATGGTGGGTTAGGGTTATCCTTATTTGGGTAGGAAAAGGGAGATTGTGTATTGATGGGGAAGATTTAATTAGTTTGTTATAAGGAAATGATTTCTTTAGTTTTGGAAGGTGATTTATGTAGTTTAGGAAATGGATTTAATTTAGGAATGTGATTTCATTTAATTTAATTTAAGTTTAATTTAATTGGTTTTAATTTGTGACATGTATTTTAAATGTTATAATTATTTTGGATTGGGCTTGATGTGTTTTAAAACAGAGGTCCAACAAGCAAACCCGAAGCTACTCCAGCGAATTAAATCCATCAATGTGTCAATTCTTGACTATTTCCTTCTGACGTCTGATTCCCGCGACTTTCACAATCAAAGAGGTAGTGTCTCCATACGAGACTCATCATCGGGACTTACATGCAAAAATGCAGTGCCTATAATAGGCTCTATAAGCTTGTATATCAAACTATGATCTTAACAGAATACAAACTCCAGGGCCATTCCTGAACGAACTCTTCAAACAAAGAAATCACAATGGATCCCTTCTTTGAAGAAACCATTCAGGAACGCCACTTTGTATTCCTAACTAAATTACATAGTTTAATATCAACATTAACCAGCATATCATTAATTTTTCAATTAGTGTGACTAGAGATAAGTTTCCTCTATAACCTTTCTCACTGTCATACTATAAAGGTCAAACCTTTAATAAGCTCACTTTGCTTTTGCTGCGCAAACAATTACATATTTTTGAACGATTCATAATGAAAGCTTAATCAAGTTCAAAACTTGATCGTAGTAAGCTACGAACAATCTTAAATCTATGATTCAATGCTAACTTTCGAGATCGATATAAAATATCGCTCCCACTATAAGTTATAGAATAATTTTCTTCAATAAGAAAACACAGAACCATTAAGTATCAAATACTTATAAATGATTCTGACATCCTATTGAACTTATACGGAAGATGTCTAAGCGTCTTCTCATCTTATTAATTATGTGGTTCCATTTATAATTTATCATTCTCATATTTGACTTCAATAAGTCAAGTCTTTTCTACAATAGTCAACATCTGATGTTACATACTAAGTAATAAAATAATTTTATTACTCGGGATCGTAGAAAATATATTCTATCAAATAGAATACAATATTCTATTAAATAGAATAAATGATAAACTTCTGCTTGTACCTCCGAGGCGCAAGTATTTTTCAATTTTATAATCGTTATATAAAAGAAAGATTCAAATATCAAACTTTTGAAAATTCAAATTTTCTACCTATACATATCATATACGTAACTGTAGAAACTAATGGAACCTTAATTAAAATTACGAATTAGTGTTACTGGAGCATATCCCCAAGAGTATTGAAACTAATTCGGTAACACTCAATATCAAATGAATCAAATCATATAAGATTCAATTTCTCCCACTGACCATTTCCATCATGATGGAATTGTAGAAGATTAATATTGAGCAAGAATCGCATTCATTAAATAACCTTAGAACTAATTGTTATAAATTCATATGTTTGATCATATCAAACATCTTTGAACAATTCAGAGAATCATGATGAATTTTAAAGATATAGTTTTCAAAACTTCAAATCGACTATCTTTGAACCATTCAAAATATTCTATCCGAGTTTCATCAGAAGCATATTGAATGTTCTTGAACCATTCAAGACATTCAATATGTATTTTTTTAGAAACACGTAACTAAGTTATGACAACTCATTAACTAAATTTGTGGTCCAATGACGATCATTGGTTAAATGAGATTTAATCACATTCCTGAATACAATATTCATTGAATGGATAAGAATATGTGGTGTGATCTCGTGTCAGACCATCATTTACCATACCAAATAAGCATCTAATGCTTATGTGATAAAGTCTCATAAAGCACTGTTCTAAGTTATTTAGTTACCCGAATATTTTTCTTAATGTTTATCTTTTCATCAATGACACTACTAGTTATATTAAAATATGAAATAATTGTTTATAAAGAATAAGTAACTATCCAATTGTCACAAATTCCGATATCAAATATCAAAACAATCATTAAATAATATTTTAAATAACTAGACGGGAGATCTGGTATCCAATACCTACAGTTGTCGTATTGTGAGAATCAATATTCTCTATACACAACTATACATATCTCATTTCTTTAGATTTATTATTTGCTTTCAACTATTCACAACAATTGTAAATAATTGATTAACAAATTTTGTCTGACACATTACCTCTAAAGGTCACTAAAGCCAAGAAACGTCATTATCAGATAAACAAATACCTAATAGGGTTTTTTTAATGTCAGTCAAGAATCTCGAGACATAAACTAATTCACGTCAATTCTTACTGCAAAAGAAACTATTCTCTCTAGACAATTATATCCTAAAATGGATATCTATTTAGATTACCTAATGTGACTTAGTAACTAAGTCACTAACCATCTTGATTTTTCAAGAAAATCGGAACAACAGTTCCTGATGGTTTTGACTAATCTAACAATATCCAAGCCTACTGTTAATCTAGAACCTATTCTAGAAATCTGCAACCAAAATGAATTCAGATATATATAAATAAATAATATGCATGCGGTGGATTTAGAAGTTTAATTCTATCAACAATATAGTATAAGGAAAACATAAGTGGCATTTTACATAATATTACACACTGCCTTAGTTATGGATTTTTAACCCAACAGTGCCTCCCACTACCTTACATAATACCGTAATCCCAAACGAAAAATAGGAATCCAATAATTAAATTAAATTCCATAGTGAGAAGTGGACCCCATGAATATATTTTGACTCACAGCTTTGGCACGTTCTCGCCTACGTATATTCACAGGTAGAAAACTCATTGCAATCACACTCACTGTGACTCCTGATTTTGGTCATGACCGTTTCTCATTATGAAAGCTTTGGCACGTTCACAAGGAGGCGTATCAAGGCTTCAACTCAAGCTACCGATGTAGTCCTGACAGCTTTGGCACGTTCAGGATTTCCACTTTCACTTGAATTTGTCTCTTATCATATAAGTTCTACCGGCGCAAATGAACTACAATCAGCCATAACTGCACAACTTTGGCACGATACAACTACATCATCAGGAAATCATTTGCATCCGTACTAATAAGACGGACCAAGAAACAAGTATTCATATTACTAGTTACTTTAATACCTTATTTAAGTGGGGATATTCCTAAAGAGGGATTTACTCTACATCAAATGCAGAATTTAATCTAGATCAATTTCTTAATCAGTTTAATTCTACCTGGGAAAACATAACTTAACTTAACTATTAAATTTGCGTTATGTTTTTCGTTAATGTAGAACCGAAAAGTTAAGAAATATCTAAATTACATGCAAATGCAAATATCAAAATTGATTATATATCATATATCAAGCATGAAAAATATAATGGATGAAGGATCAGACCCGCTCTAATACCATTTTTGATGGGGTTTTAATGCGGGCGCAGCGGAAGCACGCGGTTCGGGCGAAATCGTAACTTCAAAAACTTCTAAAATTACCAAATAAATTATTCAATATCCAATATGAATAATTCATTCATATTTCACCTAAACAGATTTATTCGTTATCAAATAATGACATAAATATGTTAGAAACATCGCGAAACTTTTACGAAAATGGTTTTCCATAAAATGATATAAAAAGCGTTTTTGTCCGAACCGACCAACCAATACACATGAGGGCTGCCCAGGTCAGCCCCAATAGTACTTGGGCAGTTCATAGGCTGCCCAAACAGTGACCAATTCACTGTTTGGACAACGGACACTCGGTAAGCTCGAAATTCACCCGGTAACGCCGTTTTTCATTATTTTCGCATATTTCAACTCCGAAACAATTTCCGGAAATTATTCCAATGCCAAAAACACATCCAATATATTTATACAACATACTTTTCATCACCAAAAATACAGAATTTTTAGATCTGATTTGGTAACTAAGAATATCATTTTCATGCTTTAAATCTAATTTTCTCAATATTAATCATATCAACTTTAACACCAACCAAAGCCACCACCTATGAAGAACTCAAGAACAATTATAGGAGTTGCAAGAGTGGTCATAACACTCTAGAATGACAACAAGTCATCAAATGACAAAATTGAATCAATATTACACTAATATCATCCATCAAACTTCACAAATACATCTAGCCTCCAAATCCATCCTCCAAATCAAAAAGCCCCAAAATCTAAGAAAGGAAGAAACCCTAGAACTGTTCTAGATATTCAAGAACAAGAAACAAGCTTTCTAAGTTTAAGATTATTGAAGATTACCTCCAAATCTTGTAATTTCCTTAAACTTTTCTTGAATTTCTTCACTTTCTTCTTTGTATCTTCAAGAAAATTTTGGAAATGTTTTTATGGAGATAGGTTCGGCCATGACTTCTAATGAAAGGAGAAAATTTTCAATTTAAAATATCAGGGCCAAATCGACTTTGGGATTTAAAGAAGGTTATTTTGGTAATTTGGTCAATTAATCTAATTAATTAATAATAATAACCTTTAAGTTAACAAATCCAATTTTTAAACTTTAAGCTTAATAAATTCATGCCACATGTAACCAATAATAATCAAACTTATTGCATACTATTTATGTAATATTGAAATAATTTAATTATCTAGATATTTAACATTTAAACACCTAAATAATTAATTAATACGATTATTATTATATATGTATTTTTATTTACATTAAATAACAAAAACATAAATTAATGGCATGTGTCAAAGTCTCATTTGATAAATAATTAATATGTTTCAAATCAAATTTTGTATCAAATACAAATACACATTAATTATCAATTGACCGAAATGCTCCTAATGTATGTATTTTCATTTAAACGATTCGAATTAACTCATTTAATCCGGTAAAGTATTATGAATAATCTATATTATTCACAACGCATTGCCCAAGTGCTCAACGAGTACATTTCATACTGTGGGACTCTCTAAGCATGTTTCGTGTCCATAATTCATCCACTCATAAATTATGACGACCACAGATAATCTCGCTAAACTATGCAAGTCGAGGTCATTGCATAGTATAATCCCTCCATCACATCCTATCAATATTATACCGGGATATAATAAGAACGTCAAATCCCTAAGGTATAATATAATCGACTTTAAATTTATGATCTCTAAATAACATTCGGAACTCGCTTCCGAAGTATACCATGGCCATTGATTTACTAGATCGTAAATACGTACATGATACCTATCCCATGTAACACAGGACTGACAGATTATGTTTTACTCACAGGATATCATGAGCATTAGGTCCACACCCAACGAACAGGCTGATGTTTGATCTAAATTATCGGTGACGTGACTGCCATCAAAGTGTGGAGTATATCTCATATATCCACAGTGGTATCTCAAGTCGAAGGAACACAATGCTACTCAAATCGAGAATATTCCTATTGACGTTGGTGTACCATCTATTAGGAAATCTTTGGTGAGTCGTTCAATGTTTATCAAATAAACATCTACACATCTATACGAGTCTCCCAAGACTCATGGTTCATTGGGATAAACCATCGGACCAAGTCTCGATATACGACATGTACTGGTCTCAGTGGATTTTACTAACCGACCCGTGTCAGTAAATCTTGACCATGAACTTTATTTGATAATATACTTCTAGTAGTGACACTTCCAAATGTCAATTACAAACTACTTTATAATTGCGCACTACAAATATATTATCGGGTTTTTATCTAATATATACATATCACTAAATCATATAGTTTCAATCTAATCGTAATTAGATTGAATATATATATATAAAAGCAAGAACTATTACCATAAATAAGTAATATTATGGAAAATGGAATTATTCGTATTCATGAATCGGACATAAATACGATCCGGATTGGCACTCGGAGCACCAACCCTAACAATGATAGCATTGATCCACACATCTGACTCTAGTTCAGTGGCTTGGGGGGATGGCGAGACGTAACGCCCCAAGATCACTAGTTTCGGCATATGAGGGACGGCGAGATGTAATGCCCTCATACGTCAGATTTTTCAGAGATATGGTTTTCAATTTAGGCATATGGGGGGATGGTGACGTAACGCCCTCATACGTCAGGTTTTTCAGAGATATGGTTTTTAGAAATGATGGTTTATGAAAGAGACTTAAAAAGAACAAATTTTCAAAAGAGTTTTCAAGAGAATTCGGTTTTACAGAAAGGTTTTCCAGAAAGAGATTTGATTTCAGATAAGAAAGAGTTTTCAGAAAAGTCCAATTTTCTTGAGTTAGCTTTGATTTCAGAAAAATAAATATTTTTATAAGTATTTCAGTTTTCATTTTAAACTGTCCACTCACTAGATCGTTCAAACGATCTTACCCTCTCACTCTCAGTTTCTCTATTTTGCAGGTATACCAGGAGGACGAGCTCGAGAGGATGGATACCGATTGCAGTCACTAGGGTATTGGTTCCACCAGGTCAAGTCAGAGATAGTGTTCAGTCAAAGTCAAATAAGGTCATTATCAGATATTTATAAAATTAAGTTTGTGTGTGTATTATGTTAAATATCCATAACACAATCGTAAAATGTATTGTATTTGAGTATATAGTTATGAATGTCGAATTACATTTTATGTTGTTGAGTTGCGCAATGGTCCCGTGTATGAGATCATGTTTAAGATGAGATTTGTAGTGTTGATTAGAGGCTCAGGGGGATATGGTGGCCTATTGTAGTACACAGAAATGGGCGACGCTGTTCCAGGCTAGCGGCCCGATCAGGAGTACGGAGTAGCCCGTGGGGGACTAAATCGGAGAATAAAATGGAGTCGCCACCCGGTATGAACCGGGAAAATGATTTAAGGCCGCACTCACCCCTCGCAAGGGAAGACCTCAAACCGTTGGGTTCGGAATGGTCCCTTACTTATGCCACTTGTAATGAATGGATTTGTGCAATAATTTAACTAAGTCTACACAACATACAAGTCTAAGAATAACCTCAATCTAGTTCGCATTCATAAAGATAAATCCTATGTCTAAGTTTGTATGCTTTAAAAGTAAGTCATCATAACGCAAAACATACGATATCACACAAGAATCTCATCGGCATGTTGGATTATCAAATACGAAAAATAAATAACAACCTAAACATAAACGTAGATTAAACTCCTATTGCGAAAGAAAATTACTAAATCATGCATAAAGAGACAATATACTAATGGCTAAATCATGCTTAAAAATAAATAACATACTCAACTAAATCACGCTCGAACACAAGGTTGGATGAAACGAAACATATGTGTCTCTCAAGTGGTACGTGGCATTGTATCCCGAGTGCAAACCGCAATACCGTCCATTCAGATTCGGCTACGGGATTTTCGTCCGGGTTTCCATCCGATATACCATAAGAGAGAACACATATTTCGTTCATCCGAAAATCACATCATGCACCAATCAATAATACTAATGCTAAATAAAGTAATAAAATAACTAAAAATAAAGGATAATAAATAAAAGGGGTGCCCTCAGGTCTAACCTCTTTAGTCGTCTATCGGAAGTGCGGTACGTGGTCGTCGGAAGGGTTGATGCTTCATAACTCCTCCGGTTCACTGGTTCAATATTTTCCTTCGCTGTTTCGCTGTTTGGGGTGCTATTTTTACTCTATTTCACGGTGTTTCTGGTCGGTTAAGGGCAGTGGTGAGTGTGTTCGGTCAGTAGGATAATGGGTTGCTGTTTGCTCGGCTAGTGAGGGTGTTAGGGTCACGGTTTCAGGGGGGTTGTTTCACGTGAATTAAGGCTACAATTTGAGGCCAATGGGTTTTAGTTTGTACGTGTGCGTGAGTTTAGGGTTTGAGTGTCTTCTTAGTGGATGTGTGTGTTTTATGGTATCTCAGTCATGAGGAGATAGTTGTGTGTGTTGAGGTTGAGTGGGGTATCTGAGAGTCAGGAGGATTGGTTGTGTTACAAGGTTGAGTGAAAGGGTTGCTGGTTTGAGTTGTAGTATATGTCTCCGTTGAGTGAGTGGTGATTGTAGGGTTTGTGGTCTGTATGACTGGGAGATTGTGTTCATTTGGTACATGGCTCTCCGTGCTGGTAGGTATGGAGTGAGGGAGAGTTAGGTTTATGGGTTGTTGATAATGAAGGGTTTTCTTTGGTCATGTATCCGTGAAGAATGAAGAATGTGGGGAGCTGTGCGTGTTTGCGAATTGAGTGGCAGTGGCGTGAATGGTGTTGGCTTGAAGCTTGCTGTGAGGGGCCGAATTTGGCATGGATTGAAGCTTTCTATGTGAGGGCTAGTGAGGGCTGATGAAGGTGTGTATGGCATGAGGGCAGGTGGCTTGGTACATGAGGTTACTGTATGGAGGGGGGATCTGTGCGTGAGGTTACTAGATAGAGAGAGGGCTTTGTGCATGAGGTTAGGGTTGCTGAGTGGATGGTTTAGGTTTACGTGAGTTGAATGAGGGTTTGTGGTTACGTGAGGCATGGCTGAGAGGTTTGTGTGAGAGGCGTGGCTATTGGGGGGCTGTTTGCCGAGAGAGAATGTGATGATGAGGTGTGAGGGCTGTTGTGAGTGTATGCGTGAATGAGCTGGAGCCAAGGTTGTGCGTGAGTGTATTAGGGTTTATATGGTTTTTGAAGTGAGAGACATAGGGACCGTATGAGGGAGTATGGGTGTGGTATGGGTTTGCATGTGTGGTTATGGGTGTTGCATGGGTAGTTTTCATTGCTTTGTGTTTGTTATTTATGTGTGATTTGTTGTTCACGTGGGAGAGGGTTGTGAGATGCATGAGTGGTTTGTTGATTATGTTTGTGTTTGTTTGTGATTAGGTGAGATGCATTGCTTTTTTTGTTTGTTTGTTATTTGTTTGTGAAGAAAGGTTTATGTGATTTATTGCTTTGTGTTTTGTTTAATGTGAGTCTTGTTTGTTTGTGTTTTGTTAGGTTGAGATGAGTGGGTTTGTTTGTTTGTGTTTTGTGATTGGTGGCTTGGTGTGTTTTAAAACAGAGGTCCAACAAGTGAACCCGAAGCTAAACAAGCGAATTAAATCTACTAAGGTGTCAATGTCTGACTCTTCCCTTCCGACGTCAGTTTCCTGCGACTTCCACAACTTAAAAGGTAGTGTCTCCATATGAGACTCATCATCGGGACTTACATGAAAAAATGCATAGCCTACAATCGCCCCAACTTTGATGGGACTTGTGTAGTGTGTCAATGATAATCCTATCAAAGTTATGCAATGCATTTTTACTTACCTGGCTCGCCAGCAGCCACCTGACTTGTCTGCTGCTTCGAACTGAGTTTATAATGCAGTGGGCCTCGACCCTGGGATGCATCCCGGAACTGCAACTGATGATGTAGTGGGTCCTCGACCCTGGGAGGCATCCCGGAAACTACAACTGCTGATACAGTGGGTCCACGACCCTGGGACGCATCCCAATAACTGTAATGGACAACAGGGACCTCGACCATTGGACGCATCCCAATACTACTGACAATGTGGGTCACGACCTTGGGACACATCCCAAAACTGATGATGTAGAGGGCCTCGCCCCTGGGATGTATCCCGAAACTACAACCGACAATGGGGCCTAGACTCTGGGACGTATCCCAATACCGCTGATAATGTGGGTCATGACCCTAGGACGCATCCCAATAACTGCAAACGACAACGGGGGCCTCGACCTTGGGACACATCCCAATACCGCTGACAATGTGGGTCACGACCCTAGGATGCATCCCAAAACTGGAACTGATGATGCAGGGGGCCATCGACCATGGGACGCATCCCAATAAATGCAATCGACAACAGAGGCCTCGACCCTGAGACGTATCCCAATACCGCTGACAATGTGGGCCACGACCCTGTGACGCATCCCAAAATTAGAACTGATGATGCATGAGGCCATCGACCCTGGGATGCATCCCAATAACTACAACCGATAATGGGGGCCTCGACCTTGGGATGCATCCCAATTCCGCTGACAATGTGGGTCACGACCCTGGGACGCATCCCCAAAATTGATGCTGATGTGGGTGTGGGCCTCGACCCTGGGACTCATCCCCAAACTAATACCGATACTGATGTGGGTCTCGACTCTAGGACTCATCCCCAAACTAATATTGATGTTGATGCGGGCCTCGGCCCTGTGACTCATCCTCCAAATCTGATATTGATGTGGGCCTCAACCTTAGGACTCATCCCAAAAACTGATATTGATGCTGATGTGGGTCTCGACCCTGGGACTCATCCCCAAAACTGATACTGATGCTGATGTGGTTCTCGACCCCGAGACTCATCCCCAAATCTTATATTGATGTTGATGCAGGCCTTGACCCTGGGACGCATCCCCAAAACGGATATTGATGTTGATCTGTCTCTATACCCGGGGTGCCATACCCGGCGTGCTAAACCCCATAACCGAGGCATCGCTGTAGTGTCTCCATACCCGGAGTGCCATTCTCGGCTTGTTCATTCCCGAACTGTGTTCTATTCTCAGAGTGCCATTCTCGACTTGTTCATTCCCGAACTGTGTTCCATTCTCGAAGTGCCATTCTCGACTTGTTCATTCCCGAACTGTGCTATATTCTCGGAGTGCCATTCTCGGCTTGTACATTCCCAAACTGTGTTCCATTCTCGGAGTGCCAATCCTGGCTTGTTCATTCCCGAACTGTTTTCCATTCTCGGAGTGCCATTCTTAGCTTGTTCATTCCCGAACTGTGTTCCATTCTCGGAGTGCCATTCCCAGCTTGTTCATTCCCGAACTGTGTTTCCATTCTCGGAGTGCCATACTCGGCGTGCTAAACCCCATACCCAGGTGTCGCGGTAGCGTCTCCATACCCAGAGTGTCGCAGTAGTGTCTCCATACCCGGAGTGTCATACCCGGCATGCTAAACCTCATACCCGAGGTGTCACGGTTGTGTCTCCATACCCAGAGTGTCATTCCCGGTTTGTTCATTCTCGAACTGTGCTCTATTCTCGGAGTGCCATCCCCGGCTTGTTCATTTTCGAACTGTGCTCCATTCTCGGAGTGCCATTCCCAGCTTTCTGATGATTTGTGGGCCTCAACCCTGGGACTCATCCCCAAAACTGATACTGATGTGGGCCTCGACCCTGGGACGCATCCCCAAATTGACACTGATGATGTGTGGGCCTCAACCCTGAACTGATACTGATGTGGGCCTCTCCCCCAAACTGATACTGATGTGGGCCTCACCCTGAGACTTATCCCTAACCTGATGCTGATGTGGGCCTCGCCCCCAAGCTGATACTAATAATGTGGGCCTCCCCCCCAAGTTGATACTGATGTGGGCCTCGACCCCAAACTGATACTGGTAATGTGGGCCTCATCCCTGGGACTCATCCCCAAAACTGATGCTGACAACGCGTGCCTCAACCTTGGGACGCATCCCCAAAACTGATTTTGATGATGTGATGGTTCATTTCAACATACTGCTGCCTCTCACAAGATAATCCTGATAGCTAAACATATTTTCGTCCTCAACAAATGCTTCTCGTCGAAACTAGAGAACCTTCAAAGTACTTAATACACTCAGATCCGGCCGTCTGAATGAATGATATTAACTAGACTCATAGTGTGTGTGCCAAGGCTCTTTCACAGCTTAATCCTTAAGTAAGCCAACTAGATGATTTTGTCTCGGATAATCAGATCGGTGGGTCTAACCAACCTAGATGTCTTGATCACACTCTGTGATTACTTTCGCGTACTCAACATGATATGATTTTTTTCTTTTTATTTTTGTCTATTTCTTTTCATTTTGAACTTTCTTTTTTTTTCTTTTTATTTCTTTGACACACCTACCTTTTTAGGTAGCATTTCTCCTCATGGTGGTCCTAATACTCGCCCATGGGTAGCTTCACGCTTATCGGTTATAGGTGGTCTATTTTTTTCTTTTCTTTTCATTGCAGAGACTTTTTTCTTTATTTCCAAACATATCATATATCGTAGCATAAGTAAACTAGGATGGACATCCAAGAAAACAGTCATTCACTTATCCACCATCCCTTCAACTAGTCATCTCGCCAACTACGCAGGCTTCTACTGTTGAGATCCAGTAATCAAGTGCTCGCAAGTCTAGCCGAGAGCACATCTCGCACTTATCGTTTCTAAGGTTTCACCCTACAGCAAACAGCTTCATCACCGAACATATGATTAACTATCAAAGACTTCTCTCTCTCGCTCTTTTTTTTCCACTCACTCCACATAATTCTTCTTTTAAACCGCTGATAATGTGGGCTTCGCCCCCTGGAATTCTTTCCCGAAAGTTATACTGAAATGGGCCTCAACCCTGTGACTCATCCCCGAAACTGATACTGATATGGGCCTCAACCCTAGGACTCATCCCCAAAATTGACTGATATGGGCCTCAACCCCGGGACTCATCCCCGAAACTGATACTGATATGGGCCTCAACCTTGGGACTCATCCCCGAAACTAATACGGATGCGGACCTCAACCCTGTGATTCATTCCTGAAAACAGCTGACACTGTATTGTTGCTGCTTCTGGTTGGCTTGCATTTGATGCTATTTCTTCGTCGAAACCTGTGAATACAAAACAAAACAAACACAAAAAAGAACGCCAAATACGTTACGTGTATGCATACATGCATGAATGAGTTTCCTATCCCGTTGGGTTAAGTCTTCTACCAATTCCTTTGGTGACTGCTCGGTCTTCTCTTCCTTAGGCAAAATACTGCTTCAATCTGTCTACATTGATCGGCTCGGTGAACTCATTCCCTTCCAAATCTGACAGTCTCACTGCCCCATTTCCCATTACCTTCTGAATGGCTATCCTGTCTTTTCTGCTTGCTTCTTCCGAGGATTCCCCGTGTTCTAAACACCGCTGAGTATCATAATACCAGGGTTGAATGCTTTTGTCAAATATACTTATGTTGCAGGTTGAAAGGAAGAGACTCAGGCAAGTAAGCGAAATGAACGTCTTTATTATCTTTAAGAAAAGTTCGAACAAGTAGACAAAATCAATGTCTTTATTAAAAATGCAGGATCAAATAAACTAGGAGGAACAACTTCATCATTCGCAGCATTGCCTTCTTCCTTAACCTATGGTTCTCCACTGCTGTCATTCCTCATCCCCATTTAAGAAGCTTGGTGGTTGAGGGTTTGGAGGATAAAGGTTTCAGGTAGGCTGGAGTTGATCATGTAGGTGGGTGGTGGAACGAAGTGGTAGTTTGGTAGAGGGTTTCTGTGTATGTTGGGTTGTTCTTTTTATGGGTCGGGTATTTTATGGGAATCTATGAGGTCTTGGATTTCATGTCTGAAGCGGGTGCATTTATCGGTGTCATGGCCATGTTTCTGGTGGAAGTGACAGTAAAGGTTTAGGTTAAGGTAGCGTGGCACAGGGTTTGGAAATGGTTTATGATCTAAGGGATTTATGAGTCCTTGCCTTTTCAGCTCTTCAAATACCTCTGACAAAGATCTACCAAGATTGGAGAATCGTCTGTTTCTGATAGGGACAACCTCAGAGGGAGTAAGCTTGGTCCTTGAAGGTTCCCCAATGGTCCTTCCATTCTGGTTGCACAACCTCATATTATTGGCTATACGGGGTATGGTCAAACTGGCCACCACATAGGTCAAGACTTGCAACTGCTAAGTAATTTTGGCTACTTTGGTCTCCAATCGATCCAGGCGGGATCCCTCGTTGACTGACTCACTCATATTTATTATTGGCCTCTTGACAAGTCTTCCCTCTTCCCTAACCCAACGGGTATCTATGATGTCTTTTAAAACTGCATGGTAGCATGTATGCGTGTAGTGCATGAGATATACAATGCTATCAAGATGTTTATACCAGTTAGCCCATTATCATTTTAAAGCATTCAATCATACTATTGCGCTGTACAAACTTGTCCCAGTTGAAAAGGCCCAACAAGTTTATACTTTTGCGATACATGGCTAAACAAATTCAAATGATAAAAGGCCCAAACAAAAAACGGCCCATCGACATTTTAGAAACTTTTGACCCAATTGTCAAAGGACACAAACTCGTCCCAGTTTAAATGGCCCAACAAGTTCACATCTCTTGACAAGAAGTCCAACTGAATCCAAATGACAATGGTCGTTAAACACAACATAAATAGATAATTTTTATTGGTCGTACAATTATGGTTCACACGTAGGTTTAAAGGAATGTAAACAAAGGCTCCCGCCGATGAAGGTTTGCTTGCAACTAGGACTCCCCACTCAAGGGTTCAAGCGACCAAGTGAGCGCACCCTTTTTATACCTTACGTTACGTGCCAATGAGTTACGGTATGTGACTAACTGTCAAATGGATTTCTTGTTGTAGATTCCCCAGAGGGAGGGTGGAGCAAGATCTCTTAAATACCCAAACCTCTTTGGCTCTTATCGCCTTAGTGACAGGAATAAACAACAAGTCCTCCAAATTAGTCTGTCACAATGAGCTACGGGTAATGATTATCTAGATGCCTTCGCAGTTTTTCCTTATAGAAAGGTAGTGAATGAGGGAAGACACTAAACCATCACCTAGCTTTAATAAAGCCTTTGATTAAACTCCCTAAACCTACAGTACACATGGTTAATTTAAATCACAAATCACAAACATTACAAGACATTATTTCTGGGCCGATTCTCTATCCCCAGTGGAGTCGCCAGACTGTAGAACACAGAAATGGGCGACGCTGTTCCGGGCTCGCGGCCTGATCCGGAGTAGCCCACGGGGGACTAAACCAGAGAATAAAATGGAGTCACCACTGACCGGCGTAAACACACACGTATAACGCAAGAGTACGTATCGTTCAAGTAGTATAAAAATATCGATCCCACGAGGACTTAATTCCTACTGTTGTTATTAATTATTGATAATATTTATTTACATGTATCTAATTACAGGGAGAAGAGAATGATTGTTTGATTACTTTTGGTTGGTTGAATGTGAATTTGCTAATTAAAATAAAAACAGACTCAAAAGAAAATACTAAGGGAAATAAAAGAAAAGACTCAAAGATATATGGTCGTTACTCCACACAATATTATTATAAAGATGAATTGAATCTCTTATCAATGTGTAATAAATTAATTTGCTAACCTAGAACACGAAAATATGCAAAAGCCTATGTCGATGGTCAGACGCAAATACCCAGTATAACCCAATTGAACCATATGTCTATGTCAACCAAATTACCTGGATTCATTAAGATTAAGTTCCAATTATGGCTACCCCCGCCCGTCAGGTATATGTTTATCCTGTAAGGAAATCCATTAAATGGTTATCTATCCTCAAAGAAGATCGTGGGCTATTGAATCTAAGGCCGAAACTTAAAATCCCTATGTCTAGTTCATTTTAAGTTTACCATATCAATCTTATTGGTGATCAGACAACAAGAAGCATTAAGCTTAAGACTCAATAAACAAACTAAAGAATTACCCATAAAAAGAAAATCAATTATTAAGTGTGTGAATATTGTGTTTCATCACTTCCCTAGAATAAAATAAAATGATGGGGTTAGAGGATCCACATTTAATATTTCTTATCTAGGAATCTCACTTATTATAATATATAAATTATTTTATGTTCTCATTTCTTAGGTATTAATAGTGTTAAACATTTAAAACCTGCCATATAGGCGGTAATCCATTTAGTCCAACTACACCAGCCATATAGGCGGTAAAGTAATTTATATTTAGACCGACCATATAGGCGGTAATAAAGTCTGCCATTAATTAATCCTGTTAAATTATAATGTATAAATTATAATTAAGTGAGATTTACCTAGATAATTATATTAAAGGTTTCACCTTTTACCCCAGCGGTAAATTAACTACAAAATATAAAGTAAATAAATAAAAAGCTGTAATAAAAACTAAAAATAAAAATACATAATTTTAATATTACAAAACTAGATGCTTCCTATAAAATCAGGGAAAAAAATCCCAAGGAAAACACAAGAGAAATGAATGCTGAAGGCCTCAATTTATAGGTAAATTATGCGTCTGGCGTCACGACGCCAACTTCCTTCTTGCGTCGTGACGCTGGCTCTGTTGACTTGGTCCACGTGGATTGACTTGTTAACTATTGACGCGGATTTCGTCGGCCCAATAGGATTTTGACACGTGGCACGCGGTAAGATTCGGTCCAATGGCATCTTGACACGTGGAAGAAGATGATTCACCGATGATTCGGTCCATTCAGAAGGTGACACGTGTCACACGGAGTGTCGGCACCATAGAATCACAACACGTGTCCAGGCGCATTTTAGCTGATTGATTCTGATGATGACACGTGTCACGGCGCACGTTAGCATGATCGGTGCACGTTAGCATCCGTCGCATTTTAGAAAATTTCTTCTGACTGGTCCACGTGTCCGGCGCAAGTTAGCAGGTGGCGCATGTTAGACGTCGCGACGCAGAAGGCTTGCGCGTCGCGACGCGGCCAAATTACAAAAATGCCCTTTTAATCATTTTTCACTATTTTAGCCCCAAATTGCTTCCAATGCTTTCCAAACTTTATTTATCTGTAAAATAACAATAAAACACATCAAAACATTCACAAAACTCGAGAAACTATACAAAATATTAGGTTAAATGAGTGGGAAAAGTGATATAATTACCACTCATCAACCACCCGGTGTGAACCGGGAAAATGATTTAAGGCCGCACTCACCCCTCGCAAGGAAAGACCTCAAACCGTTAGGTTCAGAATGGTCCCTTACTTATGCCACTTGTAATGAACGAATTTGTGCAATAATTTAACTAAGTCTACACAACATACATGTCCAAGAATAACCTAAATCTAGTTCATATTCATAAAGATAAATCTTATGTCTAAGTTTGCATGCTTTAAAAGTAAGTCATCATAACAGCAAATATACGATATCACACAAGAATGTCTTCGGCATGTTGGATTATCAAATACGAAAAATAAATAACAACCTAAACATAAACGTAGATTAAACTCCTATTGCGAAAGAAAATAACTAAATCATGCATAAAGAGACAATATACTAATGGCTAAATCATGCTTAAAAATAAATAACATACTAAACTAAATCATGCTCGAACACAAGGTTGGATGAAATGAAACATGTGTGTCTCAAGTGGTACGTGGCATTGTATCCCGAGTGCAAACTGCAATACCATCCATTCATATTCGGCTACGGGATTTACGTCCGGGTTTCCATCTGATATACCGTAAGAGAGAACACATATTCCGTTCATCCGGAAATCACATCATGCACCAATCCACAATACTCATACAAAATAAAGTAATAAAATAACTAAAAATAAAGGATAATGAATAAAAGGGGTGCCCTCAGGTCTAACCTCTTTAGTCGTATATTGGAAGTGCGGTACATGGTCGTCGGAAGGGTTGATGCTCCGCAACTCCTCCGGTTCACTGGTTCAACATTTTCCTTCGTTGTTTCGCTGTTTGGGGGTGCTATTTTTACTCTGTTTCGTGGTGTTTCTGGTCAGTTAAGGGCTGTGGTGAGTGTGTTCGGTCAGTAGGATAATGGGCTGCTGTGTGCTCAACTAGTGAGGGTGTTAGGGTCACGGTTTCGGGGGGTTGTTTCACGTGGATTAAGGCTACAATTTGAGGCTAATGGGTAGCAGTTTGTACGTGTGCGTGAGTTTAGGGTTTTAGTGTCTTCTTAGTGGTTGATGCGTGTATTTTGTGAGTGTGGTATCTCGGTCATTAGGAGATAGGCTGTGTGAGTGCTGAATGTTGAGTGAAAGAGTTTATTACCGAGAGTAGCTGGTTCAGTTTGATTTGTCCATGGCTCTCGGTTGGGGTTGGTTGAAGGTGGGTATTTGCTCGGCTAGTGAGGGGAGAGTTATGGTTTATGGGGTTGTTGATAATGAAGGGTTTTCTTTGGTCATGTAGCCGTGAAGAATGGAGAATGTGATGGAGCTATGAATGTTTACGAACTGAGTGGTAGTGGCGTGAATGGTGTTGGATTGAAGCTTGCTGTGAGGGGCCGGATTTGGCGTGGATTGAAGCTTGCTACGTGAGGGCTAGTGAGGGCTGATGAATGTGTGTATGGCGTGAGGGCAGGTGCCTTGGTACGTGATGTTACTAGATGGAGGGGGCTTTGTGCGTGAGGTTACTGGATGGAGAGGGGGCTTTGTGCGTGAGGTTAGGGTTGCTGGGTGGTGGGTTTAGGTTTACGTGAGTTGAATGAGGGTTTTTGGTTACGTGAGATGCATGGCTGTGAGGTTTGTGTGAGAGGCGTGGCTATTGAGGGGCTGTTTGCCGAGAGAGAATGTGATGATGAGGTGTGAGAGCTGTTGTGAGTGTATGCGTGAATAAGCTGGAGCCAAGGTTGTGCGTGAGTGTATTAGGGTTTATATTGTTTTTAAAGTGAGAGACAGAGGGACCGTATGGGGGAGTATGGGTGTGGTATGGGTTTGCATGGGTGGTTATGGGTGTTTCATGGGTAGTTTTCATTGCTTTGTGTTTGTTATTTGTGTGTGATTTGTTGTTCACGTGGGAGAGGGTTGTGAGGTGTATGGGTGGTTTGTTGATTATGTTTGTGTTTGTTTGTGATTGTGTGAGATGCATTGCTTTTTTTGTTTGTTTGTTATTTGTTTGTGAAGAAAGGTTTATGTGCTTTGTTGCTTTGTGTTTTGTTTAATGTGAGTCTTGTTTGTTTGTGTTTTGTTAGGTTGAGATGAGTGGGGTTTTGTTTGTTTGTGTTTTGTGTTTTGTGATTGGTGGCTTGGTATGTTTTAAAATAGAGGTCCAACAAGCGAACCCGAAGGTAAACAAGCGAATTAAATCTACTAAGGTGTCAATGTCTGACTCTTCCCTTCCAACGTCTGTTTCCCGCGACTTCCACAACTTAAAAGGTAGTGTCTTCATATGAGACTCATCATCGGGACTTACATGCAAAAATGCAGTGCCTACACCTATTCTCTGCCGGTAGCATCTCCGAGGAGGGGGATGTTTCAAGCAGAGTAAAAAAATTGATGTCAAGCAAATAGGTTCAACTGATAACTTTGCAGACCTAATTACTAAAGCTCTATCGACATCAACATGTGAGAACCTTATATATAACATTGGCATGTGTCGACTTAGTAAATTATCCTGATGATATCTTTGAGGAGGAGCATTTCATCATGAGATCATTTCATTAGGGGGAGCGTATTCATTAATATCATAAACTACCATTGGATAAAAGCGCATTGTACTTTTTTCCTTCGACCAAGTTTTTGTCCCACTGGGTTTTACTGGCAAGATTCTAATGAGGCAATGTTAGGTTTAAAAAATTAAAGTGATGTGTCCCAAGGGGGAGTGTTTTAAATAATATGATCCCTCACTTTTTTTTTCAATTTTAGTTTATCCCACATTACTTAGGGATAATAATCTTAACATAATCTCTTCCTATAAATAGAGAGAACGTCTTTTAATTTATTAATCATTCAGAATTAATAAAGAAAGGCCTCCAGTTTTATAAGGTATTATCTTCTTCTATTTTCTAATTTTTTGTAACATAATTGAATATTGTGATGTTTGAAAGAATATTTATAACTTTATAATATTAGAACATGGCATGTACTTTGTGCGGGTTGATCATATATTTTAGGTATTGATTTTGTAAATATTCCGGATCTTATCAGTTTTATAATCTAAATGAGATAATTGATTTACTTACATGTAATATTTATGTCTCATTTGTTTGTCTCTTAGTTCTCCAATAATCTTTATAATTCACTATGCAAGAGCTAATAGTCAGAGTGTGCATCTTGAAGCACAGTAAATAATAAAATAAAAAAATAAAAAAAATTCAAAATAAAATAATAAATAATAATAGACTCGGAATCCAAAAAATTAGTTAGGTTTTGTGGGCGGCTACTATTTAGGTTTCTTATTCTAATAGGAGATTATATTTTTATATTATAATAATTTATTATTTTAGTTTTATAAGTTAATAATAAAAACATTAACCGTAGATATACTGATACAAATACATACACACACACACACACACACACATATATATATATATATATATATATATATATGTTAGAAATGTAAATTTACTATATTTTGATAATTCTATTTTTTTTTCATAATTGCAATTTTGTCTTTGGCTTTATATATTTAACATTTTATGTTACAATTACGCGCACCTTAAATTAATTTTCATTTTTTAATAGATTTATGTGGGTAACTTTGCCTATATTAAAATGTTCCGATTTGTCAATTACTTAAGTTCTAATATCTAAATGTGAAAATATGGCAGATAGAGAATAGAACTCTCAAAATTCCTAAATCAAAATGTGAAAATTTAAGGACAACAGATAAATTTTTAAAAGAAAATTATTAGATCAAGTAAAATGGGACAATGGCATAGAGCTCAGTGTTGGATAATTATGACCCATAACATCACTATTTGTACAGAACATGGTGTTGTTGTACAAATTAACTATGTGACAAAGGAAATTGCTCTTTTATCATTTGTAATTGGATTACCTAGATATATAAATGATAAAAGTCCTTATGATTAGTTCCGAATTATTAAGATATGAGACATTATTAATCCATAAAGGTTTAATCATTAAATATCCTTAGTCGTAGTATTATCGAGACTGGACATCGATAATGCGGAATATGCTAGTATTACACTTGTGCGTGTTATGGAAGCGTAACAACATATTTCTCATATATTTGGGTATTGGATACTCATGCAAGTGTAAAAGGAGGTTCTGTTTACCGATGGTACGGAAACAGATTCGCTCTGGATAGACTCATCGGAATCCCATTGGTAGTATGACTATGTGTCTATGGGAATCCGAATCAGGGTAGGTGTATTTGATCTTAACCTGAGACTTGCATCTCTAATACTTGCGACAATCAGTATACTTTGGTTTTGGTCGTCCATGGCTTTAACAGGTACTGTGTACGCCTCTTCTGGGTATATTGAGAATCGTAGTGTATTGGGTGTGATGTCAAGATGGAAGTATCAATTCAGTCATATGGATACAGAACTGGTACTCTAAGTGCTATAGCCATCGGGGAAGTATGACTAGGTCATGACTTTCCGATCATAAAGAGACTAGTTGCTAGTGATCCGATATATGCTTCGTACGGGGCAGACACAGCTCCAGCCCCAGGCCTTGCATGTGACATCTGATACTGGATCGTAATACGCAATACTACATATACTACGCCTAACAAAGATCTTGTATTCCGTAGCAGAATATTTCTAGAGAATTGGGTAGGCACGGTGCTTTGCTAGAAGCCAACCATGTCTTGTAAATCGGTAAATACGTGGTACCGGGTACATACGTGTTCGGATAGTCCGATGTATTTACTGCCAACATATCCAGGGATCTCTTGGGTCGCATCCCAAAGATTCACTGATGATGTTTGACTCGAACAATATTAATCTGGGATTAATGAAGAGAGAGAATATTAATCTGGGATTAATTTAGAGAGAGAAAATTAATCTGGGATTAATTACGGCAAGAATTAATCTGGGATTAATTATCAGAGAAAGAATTAATCTGGGATTAATTGCGAGAGAAAGAATTAATCTGGGATTAATTGCGTCTAGAATTTATCTGGGATTAAATTTGTCGAGAGGAGAGAACGCGATTAATTTGTAATTAATCGATAAAATAAATTTAATAGTTAAATTAGATTTTACTATTTAATTTATTTAATTGGGCTAAATAATATATTAGATATATTAATTGAAATTAGATTTCAACGGGAAATTAAATTGGATTTTAATTTTAGCGAACAAATTAATTTGGAATTAATTCGCGAGCGATTTTCATAATAATTTTACTGGGTATTATTATTTAATTAAATTATATTTAATTACGTCGCGACGGAAAATTTTTTTATTCGAAATAAACGAACCTCAACCCGAAGTGTCTAGTCTCACCCAACTTGAATTTTGAATTTAAGTGTGAGACCCACCAACTTACATCACTAATCAATCTAGTTAATGGAAGTGGTTGTAAGTAGAAACTTATACATCACACTTTGATTTTACCTTTTTGAAAAAAAGTAAAAGAAACATATTTAATGAATTTTGAAATCATTAATATTGGTTCTCTCTCTTCCTTTTGACCGAATGGCCACTGTCATAATTCTTCATTATTTTCATTTGGCCGAATGCCTTAAATGAGAATAAATTTGATTTTGACTTTTCTCTGTGTGTGTGCACAAAATGAAAACATATGCTCTCTCTCTCTTTAGAAAATGGCCGAAAAAGAGAGTATTTGCTCTCTAGTTCATTTTTCATTTTTTGGCCGTATTGGCCTTGCATTTCTTTTTGGCCGAGAGGCTATCAGCCTCTGTTTTGGAAACAGAGGCCAAAAGCAAATGCCCGATTGCTATCCCTCTTTCCATAGGGCAAATTTGTTTCTCATTGGGAGATCAAATTTTTTCCATTTGTTCAAGCTAGCACTTATGGGAGTCAAATGAAGGTGATAGGGATGCTCACCCATGAGCTTGAGAGCTTCAACATCCATGGAAGTTTTGAACTCGACCGATTAATGTAAGTCCTCCGCAACTTATTTTTGATTTTTATTCACACACGAATCATGCTTAGAGATCCCGTGGTATGTCTAGGACACTAACAATGGTATCAAAGCGAGATCTAAGGTTGATTTTATTTCTAGGGTTTATGGACTTTAATTTGAGATTTTTGGCTTGGAGCTTGATTTTGCCTAAATTGATTGTTTGGTTGAGTTTATATGATGTTGAATTAGATTTGTATATCATTGGATTTTTGATAAATTGATTAGATCAAAAATCCCCAAAATTCATGCTTGGCCAAAAATTACCCTAGGAAGCTCATGGTTAATTTTTTGAATTAAACAATGGGATATGTTGATTCACATGAAATTGAATATTAATTGTTGATTTAATTAGAATGAAATCAAAATTGGATGTTGATTTCATGTATTGCCGTGAGTGTGAAGCATGTTGGAATGGATTGATTATGCTTTAATTTGTGTTGGACACAAAATAAAATGTTAAGCATGATTAATTAGATTAATTAGTGTTTTGGAAATACTAGATTAATTAATTAATTGTGTTAATTGCAATTTAATTGAATTGATATATAATTTGGAATAATGTATTAATTTAATTTGTTGTATTTGGGCTAATGGGATTGGTTGGACCAAATTTTAGTCTTGGATTATATTTGGGCCTAAACCATTTCCATAAAGTCCAAAATATGACTATTGGGCCTTTATTAATTTAATTGGGCCTAATGGACCAAAATTGATTCTATGGCATAGGGTGATTCCTATTGGGCCTAGGCATTATGGGTTAGATCCATTTTGGCCGAAAGCCCAAGCCTAAAGAATTAATTAAAAGCCCATTGGACTTTAATTAAATAGTATTGGATACTAATTGGGCCTTTGAGACCCATTAAGATTGGATTTGGAATCCAAGTCTTTAAGGCACATAAATAAATGTAATTATTTAATTTGGAATTAAATATGAATTAGTATTGGATACAATTTAAATTGGATTTAAAATTGTAGTTATATATAATTCAAGAATACTTACTTTGAGTATTTATTCTTAAACGAGTTTGACTCGAGCAAATCAAATCGTTGTATGAACATTGGATGGTCATTAATCAAAGATTAATTAATTGGATTAGATTGATTGAATACCATGCTTTGTGTGAATACTTAGATGTATGTATGAATAATGCATATCAGATGGATATTAGAAGGGTGAGGGCAATTTTGGAAATTGTTGTAATAAATTTAGAATTTATTAAATTGGACCTGCGTGTCCAGCCTATTACCTTTTTTCTCATTGTATTTCTCTTCTCACCAATTCCCCTCAATGTAAATGAGGTTTCTTTAGAATTATTATGTAATTGGGTAGAAGTAAGAATAGTGCTAGCGGGAGAGAGGAAATGGAGAGATTTGTTCTAGGAACAAATTGTATTATATATCCATCCGTATATCATTATTAATTTATTTATCGCGCCTTATTATGCTTTTAGAATGCATGCTTAAGGGTGTATGATGAGACCTAATCAAAGATAATTAATTGGTTACCAATTACGAGAAAAAACCCTCAATAAATATTAAGCGCTTTCGTTCCATTGAGTGATTCATTCTCAAGATCCAAGATTGGCACTAGTTTGTTGGCCAAAGTCAAGACCTTTGTCCATCGCGGATGTGTTTGAATCATGAAGGCTTTGTTCCATATCGCATGTCTTGTCCAAGTTGTGATTTGTTGGCCAAAGTCAATATCACTTCTTGTCCATCGACATCGATTACGAAGCTTTCCAAAGTCAATGGGTCCCGCTTAACTGAAACATTAAGCTTGTTGTGCCAAAGCCAAGGCTTAGTTGATTCAGAGGAAAAGGTTAGGAAAATATATTGGATATATTGGCATATATATTATATATATGTTTCGGACTTGGAGGTCCACCTACTGGATCTAGGAGTTGGATGAGATCCAATTGATCTTAGAGATCTACCTAGTTAAATATCACACAGCTTGTTGGCCAAAGTCAAGGTTGTGTGTTATTTAACGGGATCCTAGCCCACTAGGAAACTAGGTTTCTCACCGAAAAATAGTGGGAGGCAAGTATTAAATTTGCAATTTCGTTTAGATACTTGCCAATACGCGCTCATTTTTCTTTTTCGTCATTAAATATATTAGTTGGACTAATATTCAATTGTTGTTTTAATCAAACAGTTGGACTTTATTCAAACTACTTCATTTGTAGTTAGTTATATAATTGGATTATAGTAATCAATACATTTGAATGTAACCAATCAATTGTGGTTGATTATATAGTTAGACTCTAGTAATCATTATATTTAATTGTACCTAAAATCGTTGATTGGATAGTTGGATTATAGCAATCAAGATGACTGAAAGATTAGCGTCAAAGGACATAATCCTGGGGAAAATGTCTTTAACGGCTTTATTTTTCAGATTGGGAGTAGAACCTCTCGAGCATGAGCCCGGAGTTGAGCGAATAGTAGAGCATGAGCTTATGAAGACTCATTGTGATGATAACTTTAGTGCTCAATCCGTTATGCATAGCTAGAGCTTCTTAAAAGAACATATCCCAAGTTGTCTGCCTAAACTGTAACAAACGGGGTCATTAGAAGTGTGACTGCCGTATGGACAAGGCAGACATAAAGGAAGTGAAGGCGGGACAAGGTTCCAGTTTCAAGAATGTTTGTTATAAACATGTTCACTACTGGTTTTAAAATTGGATTTTGATACTAGATGGGGTACATGAATTTATGTACTGATGTGCAAGATCTGCTGATAAGCAGGAAACTGGCTTCAAATGAGATCGACCTACAAGTCGGAAACATGACGAGAGTCGCTGTTTTGGCCGTAGAAACCTAAGTTTTGGAACTGCCATTTGGGCATGTACTTAAACTAGGAGATTGTTATAATGTATATAGTTTGACTATGAACATTATCTCTGTATCTAGTTTAACCCGTTGTAGGTATACCTTTGTATTCCAGAACACAAGGTGTTTTGTTTATAAAGATGATATTGAGATATACACATTAGATGTGAATAACAGTATTTATATTTTGAATATAAATGAATCTCAAACATATAACATGACAAACAAATAGCTCAAATTGAGTAAATCAAATGAGACTTATTTGTGGCATTGTCATCTGGGATGCATTAAGAAGACTCGTATATCCACACTTTCAAAGAGTGGATACTAGGATGGATTTGATTATATTTCAAATGATGTTTACGAATCTATTTTAATTAGGCCAAGTGCCTAAAACATATTTTACTTGGTAAAAGTGCAAGTGCCACCGATCTGTTAGCCCTCGTTCATGGTGACGTAAGTGGGCCCATGTCTAGCTAGGCTAGAGGTGGATGTGAATACTTCATAATCTTTACGGATGTGGCATCGCGTTATGGTTATGTGTATCTTATGAAACACAAGTCAGAAACTTTTGAGTAATTCACAGAGTTTCGACGCGAAGTATGAAAATAGACCGGTAAAAGTATTATAACATTGCGGTCAGACCATGATGGACAATACTTAAACAGATGAGTCGCTCTGAGCTACCAATTTCCTTCTGAGGATACGCATTAAACAGTGCAGTACTTATTTTGAATAAGGTTCCATAAAAACTGTTAGACAGATTTCATATTAGATATGAACACGAAAGAAACTGGGTTTCTCATTCCTGAAGATTTGGGAATGCTGGGCATACGTTTGGATGATACCAAACTAGAACCCAAATTGGATAAGTGCCTATTTGTAGGTTATCCTAGGGAAACCTAAGTATAATACTTATACAACTCACAAGAGAACAATGTAATTGTTGCTCTCCATACGGTTTTCCTAAGAGGAATTCCAATATGCAGTGGTAAGTGGGAGGAAAGTAAAACTCGATGAAAATCAGAGTAATACTGTTCCAGGCACCGAGTCCTCATGGAACACCAACAGTTCATCAGTGATGAAACTGTACCAATAATCTTCGAATACACAAGAATCGCGTAGGTCGGAGAGAGTCAGAAAACAACCTGGGAGGTATGGGTTTCTGATCTCACCTCATGTAGACCTCAATCTTATTGAGGAAGACAAACCAGCTACGTATGAGGAAACAATACAAGGTATAGACTCCTTTTATGGCAAAGTTCCATTAAGTCCGAAATGGATTCCATGTATATCAACCAAGTTTGGATACTGGTTGATGTACCAGAAGGCATTGTGCCTATTGGTACTATATGTGTCTTCAATGAAGACATACATGGATGGAAACATACAAATGTACACAGCTAGGCTTGTACAGAAAGGGTATCGTCAATGACATAGTGTCGACTACGACGAAACATTTTCACCTGTTGCCATGATTAAATCCATTCGGATAACGCTTGCTATAACTGTATATTTGATTTATGAAATATGACAGCTGGATGCCAAAACCGTTTTCCTTAACGGAAACCTTTTAGAGGATGTTTGTATGCAATATCCTAACAGTTTTGTCGTGCCAAAACATGTAAACAAAGTTTGCAAGTTAAATCGATCCATTTATGGATTGAAGCAAGCATAACATTCTTAGAACCAACGTTTTGATAAGATCATAATGGTATATGATTTAATTCAAAACGATGATGATTCTTGTGTATATAAGAATGTTAGTGGGAGCGCACTGACAATGAATGTCCTAAAAGTTAATGATATATTGGTTCTTAGCAATAACATTCCCATACTAAAATCGGTGAAATCTTGGCTTTCATGAAAATTCTCCATAGAGTACCTCGGGAGAAGCAGGCTTCATTCTAGGAATAAAGATCTACTGTGATAGATCTAGAAAACTGCTGACACTCTCTCAGTGTTCGTATATTTTGATATATACGTGACCTGATATCTCATAAGCTTTAAGTATATGTAGACGCTATAAGGGCAATCCAGGTGATGGTCACTGGATTGATGTTAAGAACATCCTTGAGTATCTTGGATGAACCAATGATGCTTTCTGAGAATATGGGGAAAAGAGAACTTGAGGTAACTAGGTTCACCGCTGCAAGTTTCCAAACCGATGAAACAATTGTAAGTCGCAATAAGGGTACGTTTATAGTTTGAATAACGAAACAGTGAGCTGGAAATCTTCCAAGCAAGCTACTGTTACCGAATAAACAATAAGAGCGGAACATCGCTGCAACGGAGGCAGCAATAGAAGCATTTTGGATCTATAAAATCCTAATCGGATTAGGAGTAGTTCTGTTAGCAGCTGTGCTAGGCCACAGCGCAGGCTAAGGAACTACGGTCTCATCAATGATCTAAGAATGCACTTCAACTAATTCATCTGATTCGTTCGATCATACATCGTGGCGATATGATGATTGAATAAATCGCATCAGATGATAACCTTGCAAATCCGCTGACAAAAGCTGTTTCTCAACAGAAGTTTGAGCGACCCGTACATAGTTCATGTGTTAGATACCTGAGTGATTGGCTATAGGCCAAGTGGTAGAGTGTTGGATAATTATGATCCATAGCATCACTATTTGTACAGAACATGGTGTTGTTGTACAAATTAACTATGTGACAAAGGAAATTGCTCTTTTTGTTGGGTTTTCTAGATCAAACCAATATCAAATTAAGCAATGAAACATGTGAATACAACAAAGTAAAGTAGAGGAAATACTCACTTTGATCGGCTTGGATGTTTACGGAGAGTTCAAAATTGTCCTCCTTGAGTTTCGGCTGCAAGCTCCTCTTTGATGTGTGTTGATCTCCAAGCTCCAAGCGTCTTCTTGAATTCCAAACTCATAGATATGTTTCCCTTTCACCTTTGTATAACTCTTTATGTGCTAGCAATGGAAATTTTTTGCAACAAAAATTTCCCCTTATCCTTGTGTGACTCTCGGCCAAGCCAAGAGTAGAGAGAAAAATTGGCTCAAAGCCGTGAGTGAGGGAGAGAAGTTGAGATGAAGTGTGTGTTGAGTTTCAATCAAGTCCCAAGGATCATTTATCAAGCATAAACGAGTTGAATACACATCAAAGGAGGTGCGGAATAACTCACATTGATCGGTAGAGATGCAACAAAGACAAAAACGAACTGCCCTTGGGAGCTCGGTAGTGGGCTGCTCGTGGTAGGGGCTGAGCAGAGTGGGTGCTGTTTCTTCATCTTCTATTCGGCCATGGTGATCCTCCATGGAAACTCCAAGCTCCAAGCTTCACAAGGTGATTCCTTGCTCATGGAAACACTACCCTATCACCTTTGTATTCCTCCATGAGTGTGCTAGCACATAGATCTTGCAACAAAATCTTTGCTTCTCCAAGTATTTGCTCGGTCGAACCAGAACAAGAAAGAGAATCGGTCTTGAGACCGTGAGAGAGGAAGAAGAAGTTTTTGGCTCCAAAAGCCCTAAACCGTAAAAGGGAGAGAGAGAAGGTGTGAAATAAAAAAAATGTATTAGGTTTATATATTTTCCAAAATTAATAAACCATTTACCTTTTCTTTTAATTTCAAAAAGCAAGAATCAAATGCTTGTCAATCACCTCACATATACTCACATCAATCACTCAAATGTCATATCACTCAAAGTGACATGTGATTTGACGCTTGATGTGACTAATGATTTGACGCTTGATTTGACTTGTGTGCCACACTCGAATTCGAAATGCGAATGTGCTTGCAAATAATCCCGGGCTCGGGTTCGCTAATTCCAAATTAACGAATTTTCCATTGCATCGTAATTAAATGATTACGCCTAGCGAAATCACTATTCACGTCGCTAACGAATTAATTCTAAATTAATTCGCTCGCCCGAATTAAAATCTAATTTTAATTCCGCGTTGAAATCCAATTTCGTATAATATATCAAATATATTATTTTATCGATTAATTCCAAATTAATCGTTCTCTCTCTAAATTGATATTTTATCCCAGATAAAATATCTCCGTAATTAATCCCAGATTAATTTTCTCTCTCATTAAATTAATCCCAGATTAATTAAAGTGCGAGTCATACGTCATAGGTTAATCTTCTTGGAGCGACCCATGAGATCTCCAGATATGTTGGCAGTAAATCGGGTCGTCGGACTATCCGAACACGTAAGTACCTCGTACTACGTTTACACCGATTCACAAGACAAGGTTGGCTTCTAGCAAAGCACCATGCCTACCCAATTCTCCAGAAACATGTTTACAGGAATAAGCGATCTATATCAGGCGTAATATACGTGGTATTGCGTATTTCGATCCAGTATCAGATGATCACGTGCTAGGCCTAGGGCTGGAATTGTGTCTGCCCCGTACGAAGCACATGTCAGATGTCTGGTAACTAGTCTCTATATCGGATAACTATGACCTAGTCATATTATCCCGATGACTGCAGTACTTAAGAGAACCAAAACCGTATCCTACGTGACCATCATCTTCATATAACTGGAGTGATACTTCCGTCTTAACATCACACCCAACACACTACGATTCTCAATATACCCAGTATTGGCGTACACAGAACCGGTTAAAGCCCTGGATGACCTCAACCGAAGTATATTGATTATCGTATGTATTAGCGGTACAAGTCTCAGGTTAAGACCAAATACACCTACCCTGATTGCAGACTCCCATAGACACATAGTCATACTACCAATGGGATTCCGCGGGGGGTCTATCCAGAGAGAAGCTGTTTCCCGTACCATCGGTAAAACACAACCTCCTATCACACTTGCATGAGTATCCTATACCCAAATATATGAGAACTATGTCGTTGTGCCCTCACAAACGCGCACAAGTGCAATACTAGTCTTTTACGTATTACCGATGTCCAATCTCGATGATACTCTGACTAGGGATATTTAATGATTAATCCTTCGTGGACTGATACTGTCTCATATCATTCTCTGTCCAGGAACAAATCATAGGGACCTCTCATCATTTATATATCTAGGTGATTTAATCACAAATGATAAGAGTGCAATCTCCATTGTCACATAGTTAATTTGTACAACAACACCGTGATCTGTACAAATAGTGACACTATGGGTCATAATTGTCCAACAATCTCCCACTTGGCCTATAGCCAGTCACTCGAGTCTCTTACACCCGAACTATGTACGGTTGGCTCAAATTACTGAGAAATGCTTTCGTCAGCGGACTTGTATGATTATCATCTTGATGCGATTTATTCGATCATCACATCGCCACGATGTATGATCCGAACGAATCAGATGAATATCGAAGTATGTATCTGGATCGTTGATGAGACCATTAATTCTTTAGCCTGCGCTGACGCCTAGCTCAACTGCAAACAGAACTATATCTAATCTAATTAGATTTGCTTATTGACCCAGAAGGCTTCTATTGCTGCCTCAGCTGCTGCAATTAACCCGCATTTGTTGTTTATTCGGTAACAGTATCATGCTTGGAAGATTTCCAGCTTACTATACCGTTATTCAAACTGTATAGTACCGTTTGCGACTTTTAGTCGTCTTTATCGGTTATAGGAAACTTGCTACAGTGATCCCAGTCACTTCAAGTTCTCATTCTCCATAGACTAAGACAACATCCTTAGATCTCTCAGATACTAACAGATGTTCTTAATATCAATCCAGTGGCTATCACACGGATTGGCCTGTTTGTGACTTCATATGCTCAAAGCGTATGATACACCAGGTCACGTACATTTTTCAATGTACGATTTCTCGAGAGTTTAAACAACTTTAAATCTTTCCTAGAAGATCTTTATTCCTTGAATAAAGGTTGTTTTCTCCCAAGAATTCTACGGAGAATTTTCTCGAAAGCTAAGCTTTATCCGATTGTTATTTTGGGAATTTCATTTCCAAGAAATGATGTATTATCATTATCTATAGGACAGCCACTGTCAGTGCTCTCCCACTAACCTCCTTATATACACAAGAATCCTTTTCGTTTTGAATTAAATCATAAACCATTATGATTACATTAAACGATAATTCCAAGAACCTATGCTTGCCTCAATCCAAACATGGATCGAATAACCCGCAAACCTTGTTTGCTAGTTATGGTACGACAAAACCGACAAGATGTTGTAAACATCCTCCAACTAGTTTCCTTTTCAGGAAAGCGATTTTCCCGTCCAGCTGTCATATTTCATAAATGAAACATGCAGATTTAGCAAGCATTATTAAAATGGATTCATCATGGCAACAGTTAAAAGGTTGAACCGAAATCAATATAATGTTGATAACGATACCTTTCCGTTAAAATCCTAGCTTTACACGTTGGTTTATTGCCATCCATGTACGTCTTCCTTGAAGACTTATAAAGTACCAGTAGGCACAATGCTTTGCGGAACATCAACTAGTATCTAAACTTGTTTATATACATGGAGTCCATTTCGGATACATGGCACTTTGCCATAATAGGGAGTCGATACCTTGTATCACTTCCTCATACGTAGTCAGTTGGTATACCTCAAAAGATTGACATCTTTTCGAGGTGAGATCAGAAACCCATACCCCAGGTTGTTTCCTGAATCTCTCCGACTCACGTGGTTCTTGTGTATTCGAAGATTAATGGTAATAGTTTCATCCTTGATGAACTATTTGTGGTTTTATTAAGGATTCGGTGCCTTGAACAGTATTACTCCGATTTTCATCGAGTTATACTATCCTCCCACTTACCACTGCATATCGGTATTCCTTCTCAGGAAAACCGCATGGTGAGCAACAATCTAATTGTTCTCTGGTGAGATGTATAAGTACAATACTTATGGTATCCCTAGGATAACCTACAATTGGCACTTATCCAATTTGGGTTTTAGTTTGATATCATCCAAACATATGCCCAACATACCCAAATTTTCAGGAATGTGAATCCCGGTTTCTTTCATTTTTATATCTAATATGTTATCTGTCAAACATATATTATGGAACCTTATTCTAAATAAGTTCTTGCACTGTTTAAAGCTTATCCGTTGAAGGAAATGGTAGCTCAAAGCGACTCGTGATTAACCTTATTATGTCTAACAAAATTCGGTTGATCCTATTCGGACACACCGTCAAACTGATATGTTCCGGGAGGAGTCATCATTTGAAAGAATACTATACTCTTTCAAGTATACTAGAAACTTATTGCTTAAGTATTTTCCATTACGGTCTTACCGTGACGGTTTCATACTTTAACCGATCTGTTTGTCTATTTCGTGTCGAAACTTGAAAGTTTCCGATTTGTGTTTCAAAAGAAACACATAACCATACGCGATGCAACATCCGTTAAGGTCACGAAATATTCATATCCACATCTAGCCCAGCTAGACTTGGGCCCACTTGCTTCAATATGAACTAGGGCTAACAGATCGGTGGCACTGACACTTTTACCAAGTAAATAGTGTTTCAGACACTTTTCCCAATAAACTAGATTCGTAGACTTTATTTGATTGAAATCAAATTAGTCCTAGTACCCACTCTTCGAAATGTTGGACAAAATGACCCATAGCGTCACTATTTGCACAGATCATTGTGTTGTTGTAACAAATTAACTATGTGACAAGGAAATTGCACTCTCATCATTTGTGATTAGATCACCATAAATATACATAAAATGAAGAGAGGTCCCTATGATTAGTTCCTGGACTGAGAATGATATGAGACAGTATCAGTCCCCGAATGATTAATCATTAAATATCCCTAGCCAGTATTATCGAGACTGGACATCGATAATGCGGAATAGGCTAGTATTGCACTTGTGTGCGTTGTGAGGGCACAACGGCATAGTTCTCATATATATAAGTATTGGATACTTATGCAAGTGCGATAGGAGGTCGTGTTTCACCGATGGTACGGGAAACAGCTTCGCTCTGGATAGACCCCTCGGAATCTCATTGGTATTATGACTATGTGTCTATGGGAGGCCGAATTCAAGGTAGGTGTTATAGTCTTAACCTGAGACTTACATCGCTAATACTTACGATAATCAATAGACTTTGGTCTTGGTGGTACAGGGCTTTAAACCGGTTCTGCGTACACCACTTCTTGGGTTTATCAGAGAGTCGTAGTGTATTGGGTGTGATGTCAAGACGGAAGTATCACTTCAGTCATAGTGGAGATGATGTCACGCAGGATACGGTACTAGTGCTCTTGAGTGATGCGCATCCAATCGGGATATTGTGACCAGGTCATGAATATCCGATTATAGAGACTATGTTACCAGACATCCGATATGTGTTTCGGACGGGGCAGACACTTATCCAGCCCCAGCCCTAGCACGTGACTATCCGATACTGGGCCGATATGCACAATACATTTGTATACTACGCTTGATACATATCTTTGATATTCTTAAATGGATATGTCCGGAGAATTGGAAGACTTGGTGCTTTGCTAGGAGTCGACCTTGTCTCGTAAATCGGTAGAACGTAGTACTTGGTACGTACGTGATTCGATACTCCGACGACCGTATTTACTGTCAACTTATCCGGGGATCTCATGGGTCGCTTCCCGATAATCCACCGATGACGCACAACTCGCACTCTTGAATAATCTGGGATTATATAGAAGAGAGAGAAAATTAATCTAGGATTAATTACGGAGATATTTTATCTAGGATAAAATATCGTCTAGAGAGAGATAACGATTAATTTGGAATTAATCGGTAAATTAATATATTCGATATATTAAACGAAATTAGATTTCGACGCGGAATTAAAATTAGATTTTAATTCGGGCGAACGAATTAATTTAGAATTAATTCATTAGCGACGTGAATAGTGAATTCGCTAGGCGTAATCATTTAATTACGACGCGACGGAAAAATCGTTAATTTGGAATTAACGAACCCGAGCCCGAGTGTGATTGCGAGCGCATTCGTATTTCGAATTCGAGTGCGGCGACGCAAGTCACATCAAGCGTCAAATCAATCGTCACATCAAGCGTCAAATCAAAAGTCACTTTGAGTGATTGATTGATTTGATTAATGGATTGAGTGAAAGACACTCAACATGTCACTTTATTAAAGTTGATATAACTTGATGGACATTGATATTGGAGTGTGGAACACTCAAGCTTATTACATTCAATTTATTTGACTTTTTGAAAGTTAAAATTAATTGGTAAATCATTTAATATTTTTTGAAAATATAAACAAATGATTTACAACTTTTGTAATAACTAATACACAATTTCATCTCTTCATTTTCTCTCTTCTCCTCACGCATAACAGCCTGTTTTCTTCACTGGTTTGGAACCAGAAATGGCGTGAACAAAGGGAAGCCAAGAGTGGTTTTTCATGGTGAGAAATCAAGTGCTAGCACACTTACAAGTCTTGCGAAGGTGGTAGGGAGGTTCGACCATGAGCCGGGATCCATCCGACGAAGCTAGGAGCTGCGTTTTCTCAGCTCAAATATGGAAATGGAAGGGAGTGGACTGCATGCAGTGGGCGTCCTTGGCAGTGAGCAAATCTGCACAGTGGCGTGAGCAAGGCAGTGGGCTTTTTGGCCTTCATTCGTCTTCAAATCGACTCAACCAACCAATGTAAGTATTCCGCTACCTCCGTTGATGTATTCATACATGATTTTCATTGCTTGTTTGATCTTGGGACCTAGATAATAACCAACAATGGCATCAAGAGCTATAGGTTCAAACATGAAATTTTAGGGCTTAAAATTGGGTATTTTGGATTTGAGCATGATTTTATAAAATTGGATATTTAAGCATGCTTAATATATGTTATATTGAAGATTGATTTGATCAATTTCAACAAAATGTGATTGGATCAATTTTGCCCCAATTGGAAGTGTTGGCCGAATGTGTGATGTGTTTGGAGTTCTTGGAATTTTTTGATTTTTGATTCATTTGATGAGTTGAAATCATTTAGGTTGATGTTAATTTGAATAGAATTGGATTGGATTTCGAATTGGACAAAAACCCCAAAATCCTTGTGTTGGCCGAATGGTATTATTGCCCTAATGTCTTGGTAATTTTGGTTTTGTGACATTGGATGTGTATGAAATCAAATTGGATGGTGATTTGATATCGATTGTGAAATTAATTGGATTGAATTCAAATCGGACACAAAAAACCCTCCTTGGCCGAGAGCTTTGTAGCATGTAAATGGGTTTGATTTTTCAATTTGTGTGTTGGACATATAATAATGAATTGAGTATGATTAATTGGACTAATTTAGTGTTTTAGAAATGTTGATTTAGTTGATTAATCATGTAATACACTTTAGTTTAATTGAATATGAAATTGGATTTTGTATATTTAATTAATTGGGCCTAATTTTGGAAATTGGACTTTAATGTTGTATTTGGGCCTATTGGGCTTGATTTATCAAGTTTGGTTTAGGCCAAGTGGATTGGATCCAATTGGGCCCAAAACCTTAACCATAAAGCCCAAATGCGACTAATGAACCTTTAAAGTTCAATTGGGCCTAATGGGCCAAGATTGATTTATGGGCTTATGGGGTAAATCCCGGATTGGACTTTGGTTATCGGTTTGACCCGAGTTGACCAAAAGTCCACGCCTTAAGAAATCAATTAAAAGCCCATTGGACTTTAATTGAATTGACGTTGGACGTTAATCGGTCTTTGAGACGCGTTATGATTAAATTTGGAATTTAAATCGTAAAAGGTTTATTAAATAAAAGTGTAATATTTAATTTGGAATTGAATAGTGAATTAGTATTAAATACATGTTAAATTTGATTTAATAATGTAGTTTAAATTAATTCATGAATTCGTACTCTAAGTACTTATTCGCAAAAACGAGTTTGACTCGAACAAAATCAAATCGTTGTTTGAACATTGGATGATCACTTAATTATCAGATTAATTAATTTGATTAGATTGATTGATAGCATGCTTATGTGTGTGAATACGTGGTTGTGTTGAATGAATAATGTATATCGGATGGATATTAGTCGGGTGGGCAATTTTAGAAATTGTTGTAATAAATTCGATTTATTAAATTGGACCTGCGTGTCCAGCCTTATCACCTCTATTCTCTTTGTATTCTCTTCTCACCTATTCCCCTCCATGTAAATGAGGTTTCTTTAGAAGTGTAGTGTAACGGGTAGAAGTAAGTACTAGTGCTAGCTTGAGTGAGAAAGGGAGAGATTTGATCTAGGATCAATGTGTAAAGTATCCATCCGCATATCATTATTATTTTTTCATACTCGCTTTATTATGTGTTTAGAATGCATGTTTAAGGGTGTATGATGATGAGACCTTAATAAAGATAATTAAATTGGTAGCCAATTTGCACGCGAAAAACCCTCGTCAAATATCAAGCGTTTATTTTCCTTCCATTGAGTGATTCTTACTCAAGATCCGAGATTGGCAGGGGTTGTTGGCCAAAGTCAAGCCCTTGTCCGTCAAAGATGTGTTTTAATCACGAGGCTTTGTTCTATATCGGTGTCGTGTCCAAGTTGTGGTTTGTTGGCCAAAGTCAAGACCACTTCTTGTCCATTGACATTGATTACGAAGCTTCCATGTCAATGGGTCCTCGCTTGACTGGGATCACTAGGTTTGTTGTGCCAAAGCCAAGGCCTAGTTGATTCAGAGGAAAAGGTTAGGGTATACATTCGATGTATAGGCATATATAAGATATATGTTTGGGACTTGGATGTCCACCTACTGGATCTAGGGGTTGGATGGGATCCAATTGATCTTCGAGATCTACCTAGTTAATTATCATACAATTTGTTGGCCAAAGTCAAGATTGTGTGATATTTAACGGGATCCTAGCCCACTAGGAAACACGGTTCCCGGGTACTCGACAGAGGGTTAGAGGCTCGACGAAAAATAGTGGGAGGCAAGTATTGAATTTGCAACATTCGTTCATTACTCGCCATATGCGCTCAAACAAATATCACTCGTCATATTAATCAAAAGTATTAGTTGGACTAATATTTTATGTTGTTTTAAAAATATATATAGTTGGACTATATACAAACTCATTCAATAAATAGTTGGTTTTATAATTGGATTATAGTAATCAATATAATTGAATTAAAATGATAGTTGATTTTATAATTAGATTATAGTAATCAATATTAAAATTATAGTTGATTAAATAATTGGATTATTGTAATCATTATAATAAATAGTACCTTATTAAAATTGATTAAATAGTTGGATTATTAAAATCAAGAAAGAATTGAAAAGTTGAATATTTAGAATATATAATCCTTGGATTAAATGTTTTAAATGATTTAATTTTCAATTGGGAATTAATAATAGGTTAATTTATTTGATAAAATAACTTATTATGACTAGGCCCATAATAAGCAAATAAGTAGAGCATAAAATCTTTGGAAGATTTATGTGATAATGACTTTAGTGCTTAATTAATATACTTATCATAAATCTATCTTTAGATTTAAAAGTATTAAATTGCAATTAATAATTCTTAGAGAATTAATTGACTATTCTAGTGGTGAAAAGTCAAAGGTTGCAATTGGGCATGTTGCACAAGGTGCACATCCTTTCGATATTCCGAAACCCAAGGCTTGGCCAAAGGTTTGTGAAATATTGAAAAGATAATTGACATATCCCAAAGTGACTACCATTTGGATATGGAAGACACGAAGGAATTAAAGAAAGGGCGAGGCTCTGACTTTAAAAAATATATTTGTCAAAGTTATGTTCACTATTAGTATTAAAATTAGATTTTAAATATTTAGTGTGGTAAATAACATAATGTATTGATGTTCAGAATCCGCTATGAGCTGGATACTGACTTCAAGCCGAGATTTCTCTTCGAATCGGAAACGGGACGAAAGTCGCTGTTTCGACCGTAGATACCTAAATTTAGAAACTACCCTTTGGGTATGTACTTAAATTAGGAACTATTATAATGTAACTAGTTTGACTAGAGACATTATCTCTATATCAGTGTTTAATCCATTCTGGATAAACCTTTATATTCTAGAACACTAAGTGTTTTATTATATAAAGATGATACTGAGATAAACACATTAGATGTGAATAACAGAATTTATATTTTGAATATAATAAAATCTCAAACATATAAAAATGACAAATAAATAGCTCAAATTGATTTGATCAATAGAGACTTATTTGTGGCATTGTTGTCTAGGACACAATTAAACGAGACTCGTATATCCACACTTTTGAAGAGTGGGTACTAGGACTAATTTGACTATTCAAATAAGGTCTGCGAATCTAGTTTATTAGGTAAAGTACCTAAAATACTATTTACTTGGTAATAGTAAAAGGGCCACCGATCTGTTAGCCCTATTCATGGTGAAGTAAGTGGCCCATATCTAGCTAGGCTAGATGTGAACATGAATATTTCGTGACCTTAACGGATGTGGCATCACGTTATGGTTATGTGTTTCTTTTGAAGAACACAGATCGGAAACTTTTGAAGTTTCGACACGAAGTAAATAAACAGATCGGCTATAGTATTATGCCGCCACGGTAAGACCGTAATGGAGAATATACTTAAGCAGTAAGTTTCATACGTACATGAAAGAGTACGGTATTCTTTCAGATGAGGACATGATAAGGTTTATCACAAGTCGCTCTGAGCTACTATTTCCTTCAATAGGATATGTATTAACAGTGCAAAACTTATTTAGAATAAGGTTCCATATAAATCTGTTTGACAGATATCATATAGGATATGAACAGGGAAGAAACGAGGTTTCTCATTCCTGATAATTTGGGTATGCCAGGCATAACGTTTGGATGATACCAAACTAAGGACCCAAATTGGATAAGTGCCAATATAGGTTATCCTAAGGGAAACCTTAAGTATAGTACTTATAAATCTCACATGAGAACAATGTGATTGTTGCTCACCATGCATTTTTCTGAGAGGAATACCGATATGCAGTGGTCAGTGGGAGGTTAGTGATACTCGATGAAAATCGGAGTAATACTGTTCAAGGCACAAAGTCCTTAATGGAACACGAATAATTCATCTATGATGAATCTATACCATTAATCTTCAAATACACAAGAACTGAGTAGATCGGATAGAGTCAGAAAACAACCTAGGGTATGGGTTTCTGATCTAACCTCATAGAGATGTCAATCTTATGAAGGTATACCAACCGACTACATTTTGAGGAAGTGATACGAGGTATCGACTCCCTATTATGGCAAAGTGCCATATGAGTCCGAAATGGATTCCATGTATAACAACTATTTTGGATACTAGTTGTTGTACCACAAGGCATTGTGCCTATTGGTACATTAAACGTCTTCAGGGAAGACATACATGGATGGCAACATACCAACGTACAAAGCTGGGCTTTTGACGGAAAGGTATCGTTATCAACATTGTTTTAATAACGGTTCAACCTTTTACCTGTTGCCATGGTAAATCCATTTTGAAGATGCTTGTTGATAACTGCGTATTTCATTTATGAAATGTGTCAGTTGTAGATCAAAATCGCTTTCCTGAAAAGGAAACCTTTTGGAGGATGTTTACAACATCCTGACGATTTTGAATAACCGACAAACAAGGTTTGCGGGTTATTCGATCCATGTTTGGATTGAAGCAAGCATAAGGTTCTTGGAACTGGCGTTTTGAAATAATCATAATAGTTTATGATTTGACTCAAAACGAAATAATTCTTGTGTATATATGGAGGTTAGTGGGAGCGCACTGACAGTGAAAATCCCAATAAAGCAATAGGTGAAAGCTTGGCTTTCATAGAAATTCTCCGTAGAATTCTGGGGAGTAACAACCTTTATTCAATGAATAAAGATCTACTGGGATAGATTTGGAGTTGTTAACACTCTCTGGGAAATTGTACATTTAAAATGTACTTGATAGGGTGTCTCATACGCTTCGAGCATATGGAGTCACGATCAGGTCAATCCAAGTGATAGTCACTGGATTGAAGATTAAGAACATCTGTTAGTATCTGAGAGAACTAAAGATGTTGTCTTAAACTATGGAGAATGAGAACTTGAAGTGACTGGGATCACCGCTGCAAGTTTCCAAACAATTAAATACTACGGTACTATAAAGTTTGAATAACGGGACAGTGAGCTGGAAATATTCCGAGCAAGATAACCGTTGCCGAATAAACAACAAATTAACTAGTAGCTGAGGCAGCAATAGAATCCATTTGGATCGAAAATAAATCTAATTAGATTAGATATAGTTCTGTAAGTAGCTGAGCTAGGCGTCAACACAGGCTAAGGAATTAAAGGTCTCATTGACGATCCAGATATATACTTCAATATTCATCTGATTCGTTCGGATCATACATCGTGGCGATGTGATGATCGTGTAAATCGCGTCAGACGATAATCAAGCAAATCCACTGACGAAAACCTTTCCTCAGCAATTTTAGCGAACCGTACATAGTTCGGGTGTAGGACACTTGAGTGACTAGCTATGTGCCAAGTGGGAGATTGTTGGACAAAATTACCCATAGCGTCACTATTTGCACAGATCATTGTGTTGTTGTAGCAAATTAACTATGTGACAAGGAAATTGCACTCTCATCATTTGTGATTAGATCACCATAAATATACATAAAATGAAGAGAGGTCCCTATGATTAGTTCCTGGACTGAGAATGATATGAGACAGTATCAGTCCCCGAATGATTAATCATTAAATATCCCTAGCCGTAGTATTATCGAGACTGGACATCGATAATGCGGAATAGGCTAGTATTGCACTTGTGTGCGTTGTGAGGGCACAACGGCATAGTTCTCATATATATAAGTATTGGATACTTATGCAAGTGCGATAGGAGGTCGTGTTTCACACACGATGGTACGGGAACAGCTTCGCTCTGGATAGACCCCTCGGAATCCCATTGGTATTATGACTATGTGTCTATGGGAGGCCGAATTCAAAGTAGGTGTGTATAGTCTTAACCTGAGACTTACATCGCTAATACTTACATAATCAATAGACTTTGGTCTTGGTGGTACAGGGCTTTAACCGGTTCTGCGTACACCACTTCTGGGTTTATCAGAGAGTCGTAGTGTATTGGGTGTGATGTCAAGATGAAAGTATCACTTCAGTCATAGTGGAGATGATGTCACGCAGGATACGGTACTAGTGCTCTTGAGTGATGCGCATCCAATCGGGATATTGTGACCAGGTCATGAATATCCGATTATAGAGACTATGTTACCAGACATCCGATATGTGTTTCGGACGGGGCAGACACTTATCCAGCCCCAGCCCTAGCACGTGACTATCCGATACTGGGCCGATATGCACAATACATTTGTATACTACGCTTGATACAGATCTTTGATATTCTTAAATGGATATGTCCGGAGAATTGGAGACTTGGTGCTTTGCTAGGAGTCGACCTTGTCTCGTAAATCGGTAGAACGTAGTACTTGGTACGTACGTGATTCGAATACTCCGACGACCGTATTTACTGTCAACTTATCCGGGGATCTCATGGGTCGCTTCCTGATAATCCACCGATGACGCACAACTCGCACTCTTGAATAATCTGGGATTATATAGAAGAGAGAGAAAATTAATCTAGGATTAATTACGGAGATATTTTATCTAGGATAAAATATCGTCTAGAGAGAGATAACGATTAATTTGGAATTAATCAGTAAATTTATATTTCGATATATTAAACGAAATTAGATTTCGACGCGGAATTAAAATTAGATTTTAATTCGGGCGAACGAATTAATTTAGAATTAATTCATTAGCGACGTGAATAGTGAATTCGCTAGGCGTAATCATTTAATTACGACGCGACGGAAAAATCGTTAATTTGGAATTAACGAACCCGAGCCCGAGTGTGATTGTGAGCGCATTCGTATTTCGAATTCGAGTGCGGCGACGCAAGTCACATCAAGCGTCAAATCAATCGTCACATCAAGCGTCAAATCAAAAGTCACTTTGAGTGATTGATTGATTTGATTAATGGATTGAGTGAAAGACACTCAACATGTCACTTTATTAAAGTTGATATAACTTGATGGACATTGATATTGGAGTGTGGAACACTCAAGCTTATTACATTCAATTTATTTGACTTTTTGAAAGTTAAAATTAATTGGTAAATCATTTAATATTTTTTGAAAATATATAAACAAATGATTTACAACTTTTGTAATAACTAATACACAATTTCATCTCTTCATTTTCTCTCTTCTCCTCACGCATAACAGCCTGTTTTCTTCACTGGTTTGGAACCAGAAATGGCGTGAACAAAGGGAAGCCAAGAGTGGTTTTTCATGGTGAGAAATCAAGTGCTAGCACACTTACAAGTCTTGCGAATGTGGTAGGGAGGTTCGACCATGAGCCGGGATCCATCCGACGAAGCTAGGAGCTGCGTTTTCTCAGCTCAAATCTGGAAATGGAAGGGAGTGGACTGCATGCAGTGGGCGTCCTTGGCAGTGACCAAATCTGCACAGTGGCGTGAGCAAGGCAGTGGGCTTTTTGGCCTTCATTCGTCTTCAAATCGACTCAACCAACCAATGTAAGTATTCCGCTATCTTCGTTGGTGTATTCATGCATTCTTTCATGTCTTGTTTGATCATGAGACCTAGATAATAACCAACACGAAGTGTGGATATATGATTCTTGTTTAATAGTGTCCCTGACAACTATGCCACATTTAGTTTCTTAATTTATCAAATCATTTGAGCTATTTATATGTCATTATATATATATTTGAGATATTATTTATATTCAAAATATAAATTATGTTATTCACATCTAATGTGTTTATCTCAATATCATCTTTATAATAAAACACTTTAGTGTTCTAGAATATAAAGGTACACCCGCAGCGGGTTACACGCGATATAGAGATAATGTTTCTAGTCAAACTAGTTACATTATAACAGTTTCCAAATTTAGGTACATACCCAAAGGGTAGTTCCTAAACATAGGTATCTACGGTTAAAACAGCGACAATCGTCCCATTTCCAATTCGCAGATAAATCTCTAATGATTTCAGTATCCTGTTGAAAACAGATTCTGAACATCAATACATATATTTTATGTACCACACTAAGTATCTAAAATCTAATTTTAATACTAGCTGTGAACATAATTATGACAATAAATTTTTGAAGTCAGAGCCTTGCTCTTCTTCAATTCCTTCTTGGGATATTTCCTTTTATCTTCCAAGAAGACTATAATGATTTTGCCTTTGCCAATTTTCCATACTCCAGAAGCCTTTGGCCAAGCCTTGGCATTCTGGAATATCGAAGTAAGGTGTGCCTTGCGCTACTTTCCGCCTTCTTGCAAACTTTGACTTTTCTCCTTGAGAATAGTCATTAACCCTCCAAGAGTTAATTATTACAATTTATTTACTTGTAAAATCTAAGTATAGATTTATGAAGATCCTTCAATTTCAATATCATACTTTAAGAATCTAATCTTTAGTTCTGATAAAGAAATCAAGGAGTCTTTATGACAAGTATAGTGGATTAAGCACTATAGTTATCATTACATGAATATTCCAAATATCATGTTCCACTTATTTGCTTAATTCCAGGCTTAGGCTTAATATATTATTTTATCAAATAAAATAACTTATTATTTTTCCAGGACCATCCTGAAATTTATTCCCAATTTGAAAATTAAAGTCGTTTAAATACATTTTCACACAAGATTATGTTTAAACACTAATCTTTCATTTATATCTTGATTCTAATAGTCCAACTATTTAATCAATGATTTGTGGTACTTATTATTATAATGATTATAATAGTCCAACTATATAATCAAATATAATTAAATTAATTAACCTCAATTACATTGATTACTATAATCCAATTATAAAATCAACTGTAATTGAAATTAATTAATTCAATATATTGATTAATATAATCCAATTATATATAATCAACTATAATACAGTCCAACTGTTAATTAAAACAACAATTTAAATATTAGTCCAACTAACATTTAATCTATCGACGAAATAATTTGAATGAGCGCGTGTGGCGAGTAATTGAACGAGTATTGCAAATTCAATTCTTGCCTCCCACTATTTTTCGGCGAGCCTCTAACCCTCTGTCAAGTACTCGGGAACCGTGTTTCCTAGTGGGCTAGGATCCCGTTAAATATCACACAATCTTGACTTTGGCCAACAAATTGTATGATAATTAACTAGGTAGATCTCTAAGATCGATTGGATCCAATCCAATTCCTAGATCCGGTAGGGGACATCCACGTCCGAAACATATATCTTATATATGCCAGTACATCCAATGTATTACCTAACCTTTTTCCTCTGAATCAACTAAGCCTTGGCTTTGGCACAACAAACTTAGTGATCCCAGTCAAACGCGACCTATTGACCATGGAAAGCTTCGTAATCAATGTCAATGGACAAGAAGTGGTCTTGACTTTGGCCAACAAACCACAACTTGGACAAGACACCAATATGGAACAAAGCCTTCGTGATTCAAACACATCTTTGACAGACAGAGGCCTTGACTTTGGCCAACAAACCAATGTCGTCTCGCATCTTGAGTGAGAATCACTCAATGGAAGGAAATACGCTTAATATTTAGCGAGGGTTTTTCGCGTGCAAATTGGCAACCAATTTATTATCTTTGTTAAGGTCTCATCATCATACACCCTTAAACATTCATTCTAAACACATAATAAAGTGCATATGAAATAAAATAATAATGATATGCGGATGGATACTTTACATTGGTCCTAGATCAAATCTCTCTCTTTCTCTCTCAAGCTATCACTTGTATTTACTTCTGCCAGTTACACTACACTTCTAAAGAAACCTCATTTACATTGAGGGGAATAGGCGAGAAGAGAATACAAAGAAATAGGAGATAAGGCTGGACTCGCAGGTCTAATTAATAAATAGAATTTATTACAATTTCCAAAATTGCCCCACCCGACTAATATCCATCCGATATACATTATTCATGCATCGCAACCATGTATTCATACAAGCATGTTATCAATCAATCTAATCCAATTAATTAATCTGATAATTAGTGATCATCCAATGTTCAAACAACGATTTGATTTTGTTCGAGTCAAACTCGTATTGCGAATAAGTACTCAAAGTACTAATTCTTGAATTAAATTAAACTACAAAATTAAATCCAATTCAATTTGTATTTAATACTAATCCATTATTTAATTCCAAATTAAATATTACACTTTATTAAATAAACCTTTACGACTTAAATTCCGAATTTAATCGTTACGGGTCTCAAAGCCCGATTAATATCCAATATTAATTTAATTCAAGTCCAATGGGCTTTTAATTAATTTCTTCAAGGCGTGGACGTTTGGTTAACTCGGGTCAAACCGAATAACCAAAATCAAATCTGGGAGTTACCCCATAAGCCTAGAAATTAATTTAGGCCCATTAGGCCCAATTAAACGTTAAAGGTTCATTAGTCGCATTTGGGCCTTTTGGATGCGGTTTTGGGCCTAATTGGATCCAACCAATTTTGCCTAAACCCAACTTTGTACAACAAAGCCCAATAAGCCCATAACAACTTTAAAAGCCCAAATTCAATTTAAGGCCCAATTTAATTAAATTACAAAATCCAATTTTACAATTCAATTAAACAAAGTGCATAGCATTATTAATTACCCAAATCAAAGTTTCCAAAACACCAAATTTGTCCAATTAATCATGCTTAACATCATGGAATCATGTCCAACATATTTTGATCAAAATCAAACCCAAATATACATGCTAAAGTCTCGGCCAAATGGGGATTTTGTGTCCAAATTCAAATTGAATCCAATTGAATCCAATCAAACATAAAATCAACATCCCCTAATGATTTCCAAGTCATCCAATGAACAAAAAATCAAAAATCCAAGACATTAGGGAGCTAACCAAATTCGGCCATCCAAAGCAAATTGGGGAAAATCAATCCAATTAATTTTTCATCAAATTGATTACATATAACTCTAATTTATCCATATACAAGCATACTTAAACAAACAATTTGTCAAAAACATGCTTAAATCAAAAAGCCCCAAATTTTGGCTAAGAACCCTAATTTCGTTTTATGCCCAATTGGCTCAAGATACCATTGTTGAGTTTCAATCAAGTCCCAAGGATCATTTATCAAGCATAAACGAGTTGAATACACATCAAATGAGGTGCGGAATAACTCACATTGATCGATAGAGATGCAACAAAGACAAAAACGAACTGCCATTGGGAGCTCGGCAGTGGGCTGCTCGTGGTAGGGGCTGCGCGGTGTGGGTGCTGTTTCTTCATCTTCTATTCGGCCATGGTGATCCTCCATGGAAACTCCAAGCTCCAAGCTTCACAAGGTGATTCCTTGCTCATGGAAACACTACCCTATCACCTTTGTATTCCTCCATGAGTGTGCTTGCACATAGATCTTGCAACAAAATCTTTGCTTCTCCATGTATTTGCTCGGTCGAACCAGAACAAGAAGGAGAATCGGTCTTGAGACCGTGAGAGAGGAAGAAGAAGTTTTTGGCTCCAAAAGCCCTAAACCGTAAAAGGGAGAGAGAGAAGGTGTGAAATAAAAAAAATGTATTAGGTTTATATATTTTCCAAAATTAATAAACCATTTACCTTTTCTTTTAATTTCAAAAAGCAAGCATTAAATGCTTGTCAATCACCTCACATTTACTCACATCAATCACTCAAATGTCACATCACTCAAAGTGACATGTGATTTGACGCTTGATGTGACTAATGATTTGACGCTTGATTTGACTTGTGTGCCGCACTCGAATTCAAAATGCGAATGCGCTCACAAATAATCCCGGGCTCGGGTTCGATAATTCCAAATTAACGAATTTTCCGTTGCGTCGTAATTAAATGATTACGCCTAGCGAAATCACTATTCATGTCGCTAACGAATTAATTCTAAATTAATTCGCTCGCCCGAATTAAAATCTAATTTTAATTCCGCGTCAAAATCCAATTTCGTATAATTTATCAAATATATTATTTTTATCGATTAATTCCAAATTAATCGTTCTCTCTCTAAATTGATATTTTATCCCAGATAAAATATCTCCGTAATTAATCCCAGATTAATTTTTTCTCTCATTAAATTAATCCCAGATTAATTAAAGTGCGAGTCATACGTCATAGGTGAATCTTCGGGGGCGACCCATGAGATCTCCGGATATGTTGGCAGTAAATCGGATCGTCGGACTATCCGAACACGTATGTACCTCATACTACGTTTACACCGATTCATAAGACAAGGTTGGCTTCTAGCAAAGCACCATGCCTACCCAATTCTCCAGAAACATGCTTACAGGAATAAGCGATCTATATCAGGCGTAATATACGTGGTATTGCGTATTTCGATCCAGTATCAGATGATCACGTGCTAGGCCTGGGGCTGGAATTGTGTCTGCCCCGTACGAAGCACATGTCGGATGTCTGGTAACTAGTCTCTATATCGGATAACTATGACATAGTCATATTATCCCGATGACTGCAGTACTTAAAAGAACCAGTACCGTATCCTACGTGACCATCATCTCCATATGACTGGAGTGATACTTCCGTCTTAACATCACACCCAACACACTATGATTCTCAATATACCCAGTATTGGCGTACACAGAACCGGTTAAAGCCCTGGATGACCTCAACCAATAGGATTCCGCAGGGGGTCTATCCAGAGCGAAGCTGTTTCCCGTACCATCGGTAAAACACAACCTCCTATTACACTTGCATGAGTATCCTATACCCAAATATATGAGAACTATGTCGTTGTGCCCTCACAAACGCGCACAAGTGCAATACTAGTCTTTTACGTATTACCGATGTCCAATCTCGATGATACTCTGACTAGGGATATTTAATGATTAATCCTTCGTGGACTGATACTGTCTCATATCATTCTCTGTCCAGGAACAAATCATAGGGACCTCTCATCATTTATATATCTAGGTGATCTAATCACAAATGATAAGAGTGCAATCTCCTTTGTCACATAGTTAATTTGTACAACAACACCGTGATCTGTACAAATAGTGACGCTATGGGTTATAATTGTCCAACAGTGTGTTGTGTAATCTAATTACCAAATTGAAAGTCATATACCAAAAATAATAAAATGGTAAATGTCATTCAATTCATCACACTTGTGTGTTTTACACACAATCACCTACCAACAACTTCCATCAACTTAAAGTGACAAAGTTGACTAGTGATGTGACATGTGATGTGACATGTGGGCCCCACTTGATTCAAAATCCGAGTGGGTCCGCAACACATCCCGGGCTCGGGTTTGCTAATTCCGAATTAACGAATTTTCCGTTTCGACGTAATTAAATAAATTTAATTAAATAATTATGGCAAGTAAAATTACTATTCCGTCGCTTGCGAATTAATTCTATTAATTTTTTTGCCCGAATTAAAATCTAATTTTAATTCCGCGTCGAAATCTAATTTCGTTTAATATATCGAATATATTATTTTATCGATTAATTCCAAATAATCATTCTCTCTCTTTAATTGATCCCAGATTATTTATGTCTCGGCAATTAATCCTAGATTAATTTTCTCTCTATTATAATTAATCCCAGATTATTATGTGCGAGTTATACGTCATCGGTGAATCTTCGAGAAGTGACCCATGAGATCCCTGGATATGTTGGTAGTAAATCCGGTCATCGGACTATCCGAACACGTACGTACCTAGTACTACGTTTTTACCGATTTACAAGACATGGTTGGCTTCTAGCAAAGCACCGTGCCTACCCAATTCTCCAGAAATATTCTTTTAAGGAATATGTAATCTGTGTCAGGAGTAGTATACGTAGTATTGCGTATTGCGATCCAGTATCGGATGTCACATGCAAGGCCTGAGGCTGGAATTATGTTTTCCCCATACGAAGCATATATCGGATCTCTGGTAACTAGTCTCTATAATCTGATAATCATTACCTAGTCATATTATCCCGATGACTGCAATACATAAGAGTACTAGTTCCGTATCTTGCGTGATCATCATCTCCATATGAATGAAGTGATACTTCCATCTTGACATCACACCCAATACACTACGATTCTCAATATACCCAGAAGAGGCGTACACAGAACCTGTTAAAGCCCTGGACGACCAAAACCAAAGTACATTGATTGTCGCAAGTATTAGCGATGCAAGTCTCAGGTTAAGACCAAATACACCTACCTGATTCGGACTTCCATAGACACATCGTCATACTACCAATGGAATTCCGAGGGGTCTATCCAGAGCGAAGCTGTTCCCATACCATCGGTAAACACAACATCCTATTACACTTGCATAAGTATCCAATACTTATATATATGAGAACGATGTCGTTATGCTACCACAACGCGCACAAGTGCAATACTAGTCTATTCCGCATTATCGATGTCCAGTCTCGATAATACTATGACTAGGGATTTTTAATGATTGAACTTTAGTGGATTAATATTGTCTCATATCTTATTAATCCGGAACTAATCATATAGACTTTTATCATTTATGTATCTTGGTAATCCAATTACAAATGATAAAAGAGCAATTTCCTTTGTCGCATAGTTAATTTGTACAACAACACCATGTTCTGTACAAATAGTGATGCTCTGGGTCATAATTGTCCAACAATCTCCCACTTGGCCTATAGCCAATAACTCAAGTGTCTTACTCCTGAAATATGTACGGGTCGCTCAAATTTTTACTGAAAAACAGCTTTCGTCAGCGAATTTGCAAGGTTATCATCTGATGTGATTTATACGATCATCACATTGCCACGATGTATGATCCGACGAATCAGTTGAAACCATTTGAAGTACATACTTTGATCGTTGATGAGACCATTAATTCTTTAGCCTAAGCTGTAGCCTTGCTCAGCTGCTAACAAAACTACTCCTAATCTAATTAGGATTATTATAGATCCAAATCGCTTTTATTGCTGCCTCAGCTGCAGCAATATTCAGCTTTTGTTGTTTATTCGGCAACCGTATCTTGCTAGAAAGATTTCCAGCTCACTATTATGTTATTCAAACTATATAGTACCCTTATTGCGACTTACAGTCGTCTTTGTCGGTTTGGAAACTTGCAAAGGTGAACCCAGTGACTTCAAGTTCTCCTTCTCCATAGCTTAAGAAGGCATCCTTAGTTCTTCTAAGATACTTAAGGATGTTCTTTACATCAATCCAGTGACTATCACTTGGATTGGCCTGATTATGACTCCATATGCTCAAAGGATATAAGACACCAGGTCGCGTATATATATTTCAATGTACGAGTTCTCGGAGAGTGCCAAAAACTTTTAGATCTATCCCAGTAGATCCTTATTCCTAGAATAAAGGTTGTCTCTCCCAAGTATTCTACGGAGAATTTTCATGAAAGCCAAGGTTTCACCGATTATATTATAGGAATGTCATTTCCAAGAAATGATATATCATCATTATATTGGACAATCATTGTCAGTACGCTCCCATTATCCTTCTTTTAGACACAAGAATCATTTTCGTTTTGAATTAAATCATATACCATTATGATTACATCAAAACGCTGATTCCAAGAACGTAATGCTTGCTTCAATCCATAAATGGATCAAATTAACTTGCAAACCTTGTTTGCTTGTTTTGGTACGATAAAACCGTTAGGATGTTGTAAACATCCTCCAAAAGATTTCCGTTTAAAGAAAGCGGTTTTGACGTTCAGCTGCCATATTTCATAAATGAAACATGCAGCATTAGCAAGCATTATCCAAATGGATTTAATCATGGCAATGAGTAAAAGGTTTCATCGTAATTGACACAATGTTGATAACGATACCTTTTCGCTACAAGCATAGCTTTGTACGTTAGTATGTTGCCATCCATGTATGTCCTCCTTGAAGACTTATATAGTACCAATAGGCACAATGCCTTCCGGTACAACAACCAGTATCCAAACTTGGTTGTATACATGGAATCAATTTCGGACTTAAGTCACTTTGCCATAGTAGTGAGTCGATACCTTGTATCACTTCCTCATACGTAGCCAGTTCGTGTTCCTCAATAAGATTGACATCTTTACAAGGTGAGATCAGAAACCCATACCTCCCAGGTAATTTTCTGACTCTCTCCGACTTGCGCGGTTCTTGTGTATTCGAAGATTGTGGTACAGTTTCATCCCTGATGAACTGTTTGTGTTCCGTTAAAGAATCGGTGCCTGGAACAGTATTACTCCGATTTTCATCGAGTTTTACTTTCCTCCCACTTACCACTGCATATAGGTATTCCTTTTAGGAAACCCGCATGGAGATCAACAATTAAATTGTTCTCTTGTGAGTTGTATAAGTACTATACTTTGGTTACCATAGGATAACCTACAAATTAGGCACTTATCCAATTTAGGTTCTAGTTTGGTATCATCCAAACATATGCCCAACATTCCCAAATCTTCAGGAATGAGAAAACCCTGTTTCTTTCCTGTTCATATCTAATATGAAGTCTTTCTAATAGATTTTCATGGAACCTTATTCAAAATAAGTGTTGTACTATTAAATGCGTATCCCTAGAAGGAAAATGGTAGCTCTGAGCGACTCATGATTAACCTTACTATGTCCAACAAGGTTCGGTTTCTCTGTTCGGACATACCGTAAAATTGAGGTGTTCTGTGAAGAGTCCACATTGAAAGAATACTATACTCTTTCAAGTAATTGAGAAAACTTATTGCTTAAGTATCTCCATCACAGTCCAATCGTGATGTTTTAATACTCTTCCCGATTTGTACGTCTACTTTGTGTCGAAATCTTTTGAATTTATCAAAAGTTTCCGATTTATGTTTCACAAGAAACATATAACCATAACGCGATGCCAAATCCGTAAAGGTTACAAAGTATTCATATCCACCTCTAGCCTAGCTAGACATGGGCCCACTTATGTCACTATGAACGAGGGTTAACAAATCGGTGGCACTTGCACTTTTACCAAGTAAAAGGTATTTTAGGCACTTAGCCCAATAAACTAGATTCGTAGACATCATTTGAATTAGAATCAAATCTGTCCTAGTACCCATCTTCAAAAGTGTTGATATACGAGTCTTGTTTAATGTGTCCCAGACAACAATGCCACAAATAAGTCTCAACTAATTTATTCAGTTTGAGCTATTTGTTTGTCATGCTATATATATGAGATTAATTTATATTCTAAATATAAATTCTGTTATTCACATCTAATGTGCTTATCTCAATATCATCTTTATAAAATAAAACACTTAGTGTTCTAGAATATAAAGGTATACCCGCAGCGGGTTAAACTTAGATATAGAGAGAATGTTTCTAGTCAAAGTACATTATAACAATTTCCTAATTTAGGTACATACCCAAAGGGTAGTTCCTAAACTTAGGTTTCTACGGCTAAAACAGTGACTCTCATCCAGTTTCTGACTCGCAGGTTGATCTCAACTGAAGTCAGTCTCCTGCTAATCAGCAGATTCTGCACATCAGTACATATATATGTACAACACTTAGTATCAAAAATCCAATTTTGAAACTAATAGTGAACATATTTTTGACAAACATACTTGAAGCCAGAGCCTTACCCCTCTTCACTTCCTTCATGTCTGCCTTGTCCATACGACAATCATTCATCCAGTGACCCCGTTTGCCATAATTTAGGCAGACATCCAGGGATATGTCCTTTATCTTCCAAGAAGACTGTGAAGATTTTGCCTTTGCCACTTTTAGAAGCTTTGGCTCTGCCTCCTTGAGCATAGCCATCAACTCTCCAAGAGTTTACTCTTGATTCATAATGAACCTGCCCCAGCTTTCGGGTAGAGACTATAAGATCAAATCTTTGGTAGTCTCGGCCACGTAGGTAATGCCCAACTAACCTAGCTGATCGATGTCAACAATCATCTGCGACACCTTGTGCTCGACAGATGTACCCTCTGACATACGCGAGCGAAAGAGCTTCTTTTGCAATTTATACTTCTAAGATCTAAGAATAAATCTATGACGATCTTTAATTTCATCATCCTGGTACAATGATCTAATCCTTAATTTTGACGAAAGAATTAAAGAGTCATTGCAGTAAACATAAAGGATTGAGCACTAAAGTTATCATCACCATGAGTCTTCTAAAACTCATGCTCCACTATTTGCTCAACTCCGGGCTTAGGCCCGAGATGTCACTCTATCAAATAGAATAACTTCTTAGTTCCCAGGACTATCCTGAGGTTTTATTCCCAATCTGAAAATTGGAGCCGCTTAAAGACATTTTCCCAGGAGTACGTTCTAAACGCTAATCTTTCAGTATCTTGATTTCAATAGTCCAACTATCCAATCAACGATTTCAGGTACTATTGAATATAATGATTAATATAGTCTAACTATTTAATCAACTATAATTTGATTGGTTAATTCAAATATATTGATTACTATAATCCAATTATATACTCAACTATAAATGAAGTAGTATGAATACAATTTAACTGTTTAAGTTAAAACAACAATTAAATATTAGTCCAACTAATATATATTTATGTAATGACGAAAAATGAATGAGCGCGTATTGGTAAGTATCTAAAAGAAATGCAAATTTAATACTTGCCTCCCACTATTTTTCGGCGAGCCTCTAACCCTCTGTTGAGTACTCGGGAAACCTAGTTTCCTAGTGGGCTAGGATCCCGTTAAATAACACACAACCTTGACTTTAGCCAACAAGCTGTATGATATTTAACTAGGTAGATCTCTAAGATCAATTGGATCCTATCCAATTCTTAGATCCAGTACGTGGACATCCAAGTTCGTAACATATATCTAATATATGCCAATATATCCAATATATTCCCTAACCTTTTTCCTCTGAATCAACTAAGCCTTGGCTTTGGCACAACAAGCTTAATGATTCCAGTTAAGCAGGACCCATTGACCTTGGAAAGCTTCGTAATCGATGTCGATGGACAAGAAGTGATCTTGACTTTGGCCAACAAATCACAACTTGGACAAGACATGCGATATTGAACAAAGCCTTCATGATTCAAACACATCCGCGATGGATAAAGGTCTTGACTTTGGCCATCAAACCAGTGTCAATCATGGATCTTGAGAATGAATCATTCAATGGAAGGAAAACGCTCAATATTTATTGAGGGTTTTTCGCGTAATTGGCAACCAATTAATTATCTTTGATTAGGTCTCATCAGACACCCTTAAGCATGCATTCTAAAAGCATAATAAGGCGCGGCAAATAAATTAATAATGATATGCGGATGGATATTTAAAACATTTTGTTCCTAGAACAAATCTCTCCATTTCCTCTCTCCCGCTAGCACAAATTTTACTTCTACCCAATTACATAACACTTCTAAAGAAACCTCATTTACATTGAGGGGAATAGTTGAGAAGAGAAATACAAAGAGTTAAGAGGTAATAGGCTGGACACGCAGGTCCAATTTAATAAATTTTAAATTTATTACAAAAATTTCCAAAATTGCCCTCACCCATCTAATATCCACCCGATATACATTATTCATACATCACATCCATGTATTCACATAAAGCATGTTATCAATCAATCTAATCTAATTAATTAATCTTTGATTAATGACCATCCAATGTTCAAACAACGATTTGATTTGCGCGAGTCCAACTCGTTTAAGAATAAGTACGAAAAGTATGAATTCTTGAATTATATCAAACTACAATATTAAATCCAATTTAATTTGTATTCAATACTAATTCTTTATTTATTTCCAAATTAAATAATTACACTTTATTAAAGAGCCTTTACGAATTAGATTCTAAATCTAATCTTAACGGGTCTCAAAACCCAATTAACATCCAATGTCAATTAATTAAAGTCCAATGGGCTTTCAATTAATTTATAAGGCATGGACTTTGGCAACCAAAGCCCAATAAGGAATCACCCTTTGCCAAAAATAATTTTAGGCCCAATTAAAATTTTTAAAGGCCCATTTATTATATTTGGACTTTATGGAAATGGTTTTAGGCCCACTTGGATCCAACTAATTATCCTAAACCAAACTTGGCCCAACCAAGCCCATTAAGCCCAAATACAACATTTTTAGCCCAATTCCAAATTAAGCCCAACTAATTAAATTCCAATATTCCAAATATCATAATTTAATCAATCAAAGTGTATTAGCCATAATTAATTATTTAAATCAACATTTCCAAAATACCAATTTACACATTTAATCATGCTTTAATTAATCAACTTATGTCCAACACAAATTGAAGAAAAATCAATCCAACATGCTTCCAAGGCTCTCGGCAATATGGTGATTTTTATATCAATTTTGATTTCAATCCAATTAAATCACAAACTAATATATCCCATGCATTTTAAACATATCCAATTGTCTAAAATTCAAAAATCACCAAGAGCTAGGGCTCCTACACCATTCGGCCAAGCCAATGCATTTGGGGAAAATAATCTAATTAATTTTTCATCAAATTGATTATGTACAACTCAAAGTTAACATATTATAAGCATGCTCAAACAAATAATTTTCCTAAAACATGCTCAAATCAAAAATACCCAAATTAAAGTTAAGAACCCTAAATTCAATTTCATGCTTAATAACCGTTCTGATACCATTGTTGGGTTTTCTAGATCAAACCAAGATCAAATTAAGAAATGAAACATGTGAATACAACAAAGTAAAGTATCGGAAATACTCACTTTGATCGGCTTGGATGTTTGCGGAGAGTTCAAAATTGTCCTCCTTGAGTTTCGGCTCCAAGCTCCTCTTTGATGTGTGTTGATCTCCAAGCTCCAAGCTTCTTCTTGAATTCCAAACTCATAGATACGTTTCCCTATAATCTTTGTATAACTTTTTATGTGCTAGCAATGGAAATTTTTTGCAACAAAAATTTCCCCTTATCCTTGTGTGACTCTCGGCCAAGCCAAGAGTAGAGAGAAAAATTGGCTCAAAGCCGTGAGTGAGGGAGAGAAGATGAGATGAAGTGTGTTGTGTAATCTAATTACCAAATTGAAAGTCACATACCAAAAATAATAAAATGGTAAATGTCATTCAATCCATCACACTGTGTTTTACACACAATCACCTACCAGCAACTTCCATCAACTTAAAGTGACAAATTTGACTAGTGATGTGACATGTGGGCCCCACTTGATTCAAAATCCAAGTGGGCCCGCAACACATCCTGGTCTCGGGTTCGCTAATTCTGAACTAATAAATTTTCCGTTGTGACGTAATTAAATCAAATTTAATTAAATAATTATGGCAAGCAAAATTACTATTCACGTAGATTGCGAATTAATTCTAAATTAATTCGTTTGCCCGAATTAAAATCTAATTTTAATTCCGCGTCAAAATCTAATTTCGTTTAATATATCGAATATATTATTTTATTGATTAATTCCAAATTAATCGTTCTCTCTCTTTAATTGAATTTTATCCCATATAAAATTCTCCGCAATTAATCATAGATTAATTTTCTCTCTCTTATAATTAAACCCAGATTAATTATGTGCAAGTTATACGTCATCGGTGAATCTTCGGGAAGCGACCCATGAGATCCCTGGATATGTTGGCAGTAAATCCGGTCATCGGACTATCCGAACACGTACGTACCTAGTACTACATTTTTACCGATTTACAAGACATAGTTGGCTTCTAGCAAAGCACCATGCCTACCCAATTCTCCAGAAATATCCTTGTAGGAATATGTAATCTGTGTCAGACGTAGTATACGTAGTATTCATATTGCGATCCAGTATCGGATGTCACATGCAAGGCCTGGGGCTAGAATTGTGTCTGCCCGTACGAAGCATATATCGGATCTCTGGTAACTAGTCTCTATAATCGGATAATCATAACCTATTCATATTATCCCGATGACTGCAGTACATAAGAGTACTAGTTCCGTATCCTGCGTGATCATCATCTCCATATGACTGAAGTGATACTTCCATCTTGACATCACACCCAATACACTACGATTCTCAATATACCCAGAAGAGGCGTACACATAACCTGTTAAAGCCCTGGACGACCAAAACCAAAGTTTATTGATTGTCGCAAGTATTAGCGATGCAATTCTCAAGTTAAGACCAAATACACCTACCATGAGACAGTATTAATCCACAAAGGTTTAATCATTAAATATCCATAGTCGTAGTATTATCGAGACTGGACATTGATAATGTGGAATAAGCTAGTATTACACTTGTGCGTGTTATGGAAGCGTAACGACATAGTTCTCATATATTTGGGTATTGGATACTCATGCAAGTGTAATAGGAGGTTCTGTTTACCGATGGTACGGAAATAGTTTCGCTCTAGATAGACCCCTCAGAATCCCATTGGTAGTATGACTATGTGTCTATGGGAATCCGAATCAGGGTAGGTGTATTTTGTCTTAACCTGAGACTTGCATCGCTAATACTTGCGACAATCAATATACTTTGGTTTTGGTCGTCCAGGGCTTTAACAGGTTCTGTGTACGCCTCTTCTGATTATATTGAGAATCGTAGTGTATTGGGTGTGATGTCAAGATGGATGTATCGCTTCAGTCATCTGGAGATGATGATCACACAGAGATACAGAACTGGTACTCTAAGTGCTATAGCCATCGGGGAAGTATGACTAGGTCATGACTTTCAGATCATAAAGAGACTAGTTGCTAGTGATCCGATAAATGCTTCGTACGAGGCAGACACAACTCCAGCCCCAGGCCTTGCATGTGACATCTGATACTGGATCGTAATACGCAATACTACGTATACTACGCCTGACAAAGATCTTTTATTCCGTAGCAGAATATTTCTGGAGAATTGGGTAGACACGGTGCTTTGCTAGAAGCCAACCATGTCTTGTAAATTGGTAAATACGTGTTATTGGGTACGCACGTGTTCGGATAGTCCGATGACCGTATTTACTACCAATATATCCATGGATCTCTTGGGTCGCATCCCAAAGATTCACCGATGATGTTTGACTCGAACAATATTAATATGGGATTAATAAGAGAGAGAATATTAATCATGGATTAATTTAGAGAGAGAAAATTAATCTGGGATTAATTACGGCAAGAATTAATTCGTAGCGATTTTCGTAATAATTTTACTGGGTATTATTATTTAATTAAATTAGATTTAATTACGTCGCGATGGAAATTTTGTTTATTCGGAATAAACGAACCTGAGCCCAAAGTGTGTAGGCTCACCCAACTTGAATTTTGAATTTAAGTGTGGGACCACCCAACTTACATCACTAGTCAATCTAGTTGATGGAAGTGGTTGTGAGTAGAAACTTATACATAACACTTTGATTTTACCTTTTTGAAAAAAGTAAAAGAAACATATTTAATGAATTTTGAAATCATTAATATTGGTTCTCTCTCTTCCTTTTGGTCGAATGGCCACTGTCATAATTCTTCATTATTTTCATTTGGCCGAATGCCTTAAATGAGAATAAAGTTGATTTTGACTTTTTTGTGTGTGTGCGCACAAAATGAAAACATATGCTCTCTCTCTCTTTAGAAAATGGCCGAAAAAGAGAGTATTTGCTCTCTGGTTCAGGTTTCATTTTTTGGCCGAGAGGCTATCAGCCTCTGTTTTGGAAACAAAGGCCAAAAGCAAATGCCCGATTGCTACCCCTCTCTCCATAGGGTAAATTTGTTTCTCATTTGGAGATCAAATTTGTTCCATTTGTTCAAGCTAGCACTTATGGGAGTCAAATGAAGGTGATAGGGATACTCACCCATGAGCTTGGGAGCTTCAACATCCATGGAAGTTTTGAACTCAACCAATCAATGTAAGTCCTCCGTAACTTATTTTTTATTTTTATTCACACACGAATCACGCTTAGAGATCCCGTGGCATGTCTAGGACACTAACACTCAGTAGGCAACGACAAGCTATGATCGATAGCAAACGAAGCGTACTTTCTCTATAAACAAATAGGATAAATAGGATGAAAGTGGAAACTCAAACTTTGAATGGTGTCCAAAGACGTCTTTGGAAAAACGAAATGATTTTCCCTAAAGGATAAAAAATCTTGATGGAGGAGGGAAGAGGTACAACACAAGATAAAAATTAAGAGAGTTTGTTTCAAAGCTGTACATGAACGTAGAAATTTTAATAATTTAGAAAATTATAAATTGGCAAGGGGTGAGGCGAAAAAGACGGTGAATAAAGTGAAAACAATAGTATATGAGGACTTTTATAAGAAATTGGGTACCAAAGAAGTAGAGTAAAATATATATATGTTGGTAAAAATAAGATAAGAAAACTCGAGATTTACCAGGTGTAGTACATTCAGGATGAGGCACAAAATATCATAGTTAATGACGTAGAAATGAAAGAAATATGAAGAATATACTTTTATCAAATATTTATTGATGGTTATTAGATGGATATAGACCTTGATAGGTTCGAAATTATGAGGGCGAGGCTCACCCTTGCGATCACATCTATTAGTTATTTTTTCAGTACATTTATCACACTCTGCCAATCACTTGCACGTCCTTTGATGTGACACTCATACTTACACCGTTGACTTAGACTCTACGGTGCTTATCCCGGAAGTCAAGAGTTTCGAGCATCATAATTGTTTGTCTAAAGTTTTAAAGCTAAAATATGCTATTTGTTTTATTGTAATGAAACTATTGATGTCGGCTAATTTTTTCTCAACGATATCCAAACGAGGCTTTTTAAATGATTTTTAGCCATTTTGTAGTTACTTATGCACCTACCGAAAAATTTACATAATAATTTACCTAGAATAACGGTAATGTGAATCCAAATTTTTCCTAAGCATAGATATATTAGAGATAGAACCGAAGAGGAATTAAATTCACGAGGGCTTAAAAGACTTAACCTGACTGTTGGTTTCTAGGGTGGTCCCAAGATCAATATAAGCAATGAAATAGAATGAATACACAACGAAGATTGGCGGAAACAAACTTACATTGAACAGCTTTGGATGTGATGATCAATAAAACTTTTCTACTCCTTGCTTCCAAGTTTCGGCCAAGGCAAGATTTGTTGATGAAGTTCTACAAGCTCCAAGCTTCAATGGATTCCAAGCTCTTAGTTCGGTTTCCCTATCACCTTGTATTGATTCTCTAATGTGCTAGCAAGATGGAAGAAATAAAATGACTTCCTTTCCCCTTGGAGAGAGCTCACGGTTTTGCTTGAGAGAGAGAGAGAGAGAGTTTGTTTTGTTTTTCAACTTGTTTTTCTAAAAAACAATAATGAAAAAGCTATTCCAAAAGAGTAATGATACTCTCACAAACACTTTTACTAACCCCCTCACTGTAGCTACAGTGATTCACTGTAGATCACTGTAGCTACAGTGAGGAGGTTAGTAAAAGTGTTTGTGAGATTGTTTGTAAGAGTATCATTTTTTATTCCAAAATTTGGTATTTGATTTCCAAAAGTCAACACCAATTTTTGGCTCCAAAATGGCATTAAATGCCCACACCAACCCCTTTCATGAATAGTGACTACATGTCACTCACCAAAAAAGTGATAAGACATCTATCACTAAAGTGACAAGTGATGTGACTCGCGATGTGACTTGCGGCCGCACTTGATTCAAAATCGGAGTGGCGTCGCAAACACATTCCGGGCTCGGTTTCGTTAATTCCGAATTAACAAGTTTTCCGTTGCGTCGTAATTAAATCAAATTTAATTAAATAAGCATGCCTAGCAAAATTACTATTCACATCGCTTGCGAATTAATTCTAAATCAATTCGCTAGCCCGAATTAAAATCTAATTTTAATTCCGCATCGAACAAATTTCGTATAATATATCGAATATATTATTTTATCGATTAATTCCAAATTAATCATTCTCTCTCTCCAAATAGTACTTTATCCCAGATAAAGTCTCTCCGCTATTAATCCCAGATTAATAGAGTTCGAATCATACTTCATCGGTGAATCTTCGGGAAGCGACCCATGAGATCCCTGGATATGTTGACAGTAAATCCGGTCGTCGGACTATCCGAACACATACGTACCTTGTACTACTTTCTTACCGATTTACGAGACAAGGTTGGCTTCTAGGAAAGCGCCATGCCTACCCAATTCTACATAAATATTTTTAATGGAATATATAATCTATGTCAGGCGTAGTATACGTAGTATTGCGTATCTCGTGATCCAGTATCTGTTGTCACATTCAAGGCCTGGGGTTGGAATAATGTCTGCCCCATATGAAGCATATATCGGATCACAAGCAACTAGTCTCTTTATTATCGGATAATTATGACCTAATCATATTATCCTGACGGTTGCAACCTTTTACAGAACCAGTTCTGTATCCCTGTGTGACCATCATCTCCATATGACTGAAGTGATACTTTCGTCTTGACATCACACCCAATACACCAAGATTCTCAATAAACCCATAAGAGGTGTACACATAACCTGTTAAAGTCCTGGACGACCAAAACCAAAGCGTATTGATTGTCGCAAGTACTAGCATTGCAAGTCTCAGGTTAAGACCAAATACACCTACCCTGATACGGACTCCCATAGACACATAGTCATATTACCAATGGGATTCCGTGGGGTATATCCAGAGCGAAGCTGTTTTCTATACCATCGGTAAAACACAACCTTCTACCACACTTGCATAAGTATCAAATACTTAAATATATGAGAACTATGCTGTTACGCTTCCATAACACACACAAGTGCGATACTAGTCTATTCCGCATTATCGATGTCCAGTCTCGATAATACTACGACTAGGGATATTTAATGATTAAACCGTTGTGGATTGATACTGTCTCATATCATCTCAATCCGGAACTAATCATAAGGACTTTCATCATTCACACATTTAAGTAATCTAATTACGAAATGATAAAAGGCAATTTCCATTGCTACATAATTAATTTGTACAAAAACACAATGTCTTTTACAAATAGTGACGCTATGGGTCATAACTGTCTAACAATCTCCCACTTGGCCTATAGCCAGTCACTCAAGCATCTAATACCTGAACTATGTACATGTCGCTCAAACTTTTGCTGAGGTATAACTTTCATCCGCGGATCTGCAATGTTGTCCTCTGATGCGACCTTCTCGATCTTCACATCGCCAAGGTGTATGATCTCACGAATCAGATGGAAATGTCGAAGAACATGCCTGGATTGATGATGTGACCGTGGTTCCTTAGCCTGTGCTATAGCCCCGTTATTGTCACAATACAATGGAACAGGCTCAGCTGCTAACGGAACTACTCCTAATCCAATTAGGAATTTTCAGATCCAAATTGCCTTCTTTGCTGCTTCAGCTGCAGCGATATACTCCGCTTCAGTTGTTGAATCGGCAACAGTCTCTTGCTTGGAAGATTTCGAGCTTACTGCTCCATTGTTCAAACAAAATATGTACCCGGATTGCGACTTGAAGTCATCTTTGTCGGTTTTGAAACTTGCATCGGTATACCCAGTTACCTCAAGTTCTCCATCTCCATAGATTAAGAAAGCGTCCTTAGTTCGTCTAAGATACTTAAGGATATTCTTAACCGCAATCCAGTGACCTTCACCTAGATCGGCCTGATAGCGACTACACATGCTCAAAGCATAAGAGACATCAGGTCTTGTACATATCATGGCATACATGATCGGTCCGATTGCCGAGGCGAACGGTATCCGACTCATGTTGTCTCTCCCATCTTGAGTTTTAGGACACATGTCCTTAGATAGAGTGACGCATTGTGACACTGGCAACAGTCCTCTTTTGGACTGATCCATGTTGAATCGCTTCAACACTTTGTCAATGTACGTGCTCTGGGAGAGTCCAAGCAGCTTTCTAGATCTATCCCGGTAGATCTTTATTCCCAGAATAAAGGCTGTTTCTCCCAGATCTTTCATGGAGAATTTTAATGAAAGCCAAGCTTTCACCGAAGTTAACATGGGAATGTCATTGCTGTTGGTTTCTATTATATGTCCCAAGGAAAGATTAAGCTTATGAAATACAACAATGAATATATATAATAAACTTGAAGCATGGCGGAATCATACTTACAAAGCTTTTGTGATGAAAAGATGAACAAAGGTTGAAGCTCCAAGATCCTTGAAGTTTCGGCCAAGAGGAGAAAAGAGTTGAAAGCTCTAAGCTTTGTGTATTCCAAGCTCCAAGGTGGTTTCCCTATCACCTCCTATGATTCCTTGCTTGTGCTAGCAAAAATGGAGAATGAGAAAACAATTTTCTGCCTTGTTGGTGCAGCTCACGGCGTGAGCAAGAGAGGAAGAGAGGAGAGTGTTTCACTTTTGATTTTCTTTTCTTTGCATGCCAAAAAAAAACGTGAATAACCAAGAAAGATGAAAAGTGAATTGATATCTAATACCAAAAGAATTTTTTAATGCAAAAAATCCTTCCAAAACCGTGCATGGCTTTCCCTCCAAAATGAATTCATCATTTGCTATCATTACCATACTTTGAGATTAGAGACAATGCATCATCCCTTAAAGGTGACTAGATACATTCACTATCTATTCGTATTAAGTAATGAGATATCGCGATGTGATTTGCGGATATCACTCGATTCAAAATACGAATGTGTCCGCAAGCACTTACGGGCTCGGTTTCGTTAATTCCAAATTAACGAATTTCCGTCGCGACGTGAATTAAATAATTACGCCTTGCAAAATTACTATTCAGTTCGCTAATGAATTAATTATAAATTAATTAGTTTGCCCGAATTAAAATCCGATTTTAATTCCGCGTCGAAATCTAATTTCGTTTAATAATAATATATCGAATATATTATTTTATCGATTAATTCCAGATTAATCGATCTCTCTCTCTCTTTCCTAATAAGGCATTTTATCCAAGATAAAGTTTCTCCGTTATTAATCCAAGATTAATAGAGTTCGAATCAAACATCATATGTGAATCTTCAGGAAGCGACCCAAGAGATCTCCGGATATGTTGGCAGTAAATACGGTCGTCGGATAATCCGAACACGTACGTACCTCGTACTACGTTTTTACCGATTCACAAGACAAGGTTGGCTTCTAGGAAAGCGCCATGCCTACCCAATTCTCCAGAAATATTCTTATAGGAATATAAGATCTATATCAAGCGTAGTATACCGTAGTATTGCGTACATCGATCCAGTATCAGATGATCACATGTTAGGCCTGGGGCTGGAAATGTGTCTGCCCCGTACGAAACATATATCGGACATCAAGCAACTAGTTTCTTTAAATCGGACAATCCTGACCTGGTCATATTGTCCCGACGGTTGCAACCTTTTATATAGTACTAGTTCTGTGTCCTGCGTGATCATCACCTCCATATGTCTGAAGTGATACTTCCATCTCGACATCACATCCAGTACACTACGATTCTCGATAAACCCAGAAGAGGTGTACACAGAACCGGTTAAGGTCCCCAACCACCAAAACCAAAGTTTACCGATTATCGCAAGTACTAGCGATGTAAGTCTCAGGTTAAGACCATATACACCTACCCTGATGCGGCCTCCCATAGACACGCAGACATACTACCAATGGGATTCCGCGGGGTCTATCCAGAGCGAAGCTGTTTTCCGTACCATCGGTAAAACACAACCTCCTATCGCACTTGCATAAGTATCCAATACTTAAATATATGAGAACTATGCCGTTGTGCCCTCACAACGTGCACAAGCGCAATACTAGTCTATTCCGCATTATCGATGTCCGATCTCGATAATACTCCGACTAGGGATATTTAATGATTAAACCTTTATGGATTGATACTGTCTCATATCATCTCAATCCGGTATTAATCATATGGACTTTCGCCATTTATATATCAAAGTAAATAATATTACAAAACGGCAAAAGGCAATTTCATTATCACATAGTTAATTTTGTACAATAATACAATATCATTTACAAACAGTGACGCTATGGGACATAATGTCTGACAATCTCCCACTTGGCCTATAGCCAGTCACTCAAGCATCTAATACCCGAACTATGTATGTGTCGTTCAAAAACTTGCTGAAGAACAGCCTTCGTCAGCGGATCTGCAATGTTGTCATCTGATGTGACCTTCTCGACCTTTACATCGCCACGATTTATAATCTCCCGAATCAGATGGTAACGTCGAAGAACATGCTTGGACCGTTGATGAGACCTTGGTTCCTTAGCCTATGCTATAGCCCCGTTATTGTCACAATACAATGGAACGGGCTCAGCTGCTAACGGAACTACTCCTAATCCGATTAGGAACTTTCGGATCCAAACTGCCTCCTTTGCTGCTTCAGATGCAGCGATGTACTCCGCTTCTGTTGTTGAATCGGCAACAGTATCTTGCTTGGAAGATTTCCAGCTCACTGCTCTGTTATTCAAACAAAAAATGTACCCGGATTGCGACTTGTAGTCATCCTTGTCGGTTTGGAAACTTGCATCGGTATACCCAGATACCGCAAGTTCTCCACCTCCATAAATTAAGAAAGCATCCTTAGTTCGTTTAAGATACTTAAGGATATTCTTAACTGCTATCCAGTGACCTTCACCTGGATCGGCCTGATAGCGACTGCACATGCTCAAAGCATATGAGACATCAGGTCGAGTACATATCATGGCATACATGATCGATCCGACTGCCGAGGCGAACGGTATCCGACTCATGTTGTCTCTCTCTTCCTGAGTCTTAGGACACATGTCCTTAGACAGAGAGGTACCACGTACCATTGGAACCAATCCCCTCTTGGATTGTTCCATGTTGAATCGCTTCAACACTTTATCAATGTATGTACTCTGGGAGAGTCCAAGCAGCTTTCTAGATCTATCCCGGTAGATCTTTATTCCAAGAATAAAGGCTGCTTCTCCCAGATCTTTCATGGAGAATTTTAATGAAAGCCAAGCTTTCACCAATGTTAGCATGGGAATGTCATTGCCTATAAGCAATACGTCGTCGACATAAAGGACAATAAAAGTAAGTGCTCTCCCACTAACCTTCTTGTATACACAAGGGTCATCTGCGTTTGCACGAAATCATATTCTTTTATGATCTCATCAAAACGCTGATTCCATGACCGTGATGCTTGCTTCAATCCATAAATGGATCGATTTAACTTACAAACCTTGTTTGCAAGTCTAGGTACGATAAAACCGTCAGGCTGTTGCATATAAACATCATCCAAAAGGTTTCCGTTAAGGAAAGCGGTTTTAACGTCCATCTGCCATATCTCGTAATCGAAATATGCAGCTATTGCAAGCATTATCCGAATGGATTTAATCATGGCAACGGGTGAGAAGGTTTCGTCATAATCAATACCATATTGTTGACGATACCCCTTCGCTACAAGCCTAGCTTTGTACGTTTCTACGTTGCCATCCATGTCGGTCTTCTTCTTGAAGATCCATCTGCATCCAATAGGCTTTACGCCTTCTGGTGCATCAACCAGTGTCCAAACTTGGTTGGCGTACATGGAATCCATCTCGGACTTCATGGCTTCTTGCCATAAAGCGGAATCGATATTTTGTATCGCTTCCTCATACGTAGCCGGCTCATTATGCTCAATAAGATTAATATCTACATGAGGTGAGATCAGGAACCCATACCTCTCAGGTACTGTTCTGACTCTCTCCGACCTACGCGGTCCTTGTGTATGTGAAGTTTGTGGTACAGACTCATCCCGGACGGTCTGTTCTTGTTCCGTCGTTGATTCATTGCCAGGAACAGTATCACTACGATCTTCATCGAGTTCTACTTTCCTCCCACTTACCACTGCATTTATAAAATCCTTCTCAAGGAAAAATGCTTGTAGAGCAACAAATACTTTGTTCTCTTGTGGGTGATAGAAGTAATATCCTTTGGTTTCCCTAGGATATCCTACGAAAAGGCATTTATCAGATTTGGGTTCAAGTTTGGTACCTTCCAAACGTTTAACTGTTGGTTTTCTATAAGGTCCCAAGATCAAACAAGACATGAAATTATGTGTGAATACATCAACGGAGGTAGCGGAATACTCACATTGATCGGTTGAGTCGATTTGGAGACGATTCAAGCCCAAAAACGCACTGCCTTTCACGCCCACTGCATGCAGTCCACTGCCCTGCAAAACAGAAAATTAGGTGAAGAAACGGAGCTCCAATCTACGTCGGATGGATCCCGTCTCATGGGGGAACCTCCCTACCACCTTCGCAAGACTTGTAGTGTGCTAGCACTTGATTTCTCACCATGAGAAACCACTCTTGCTTCCCTTTAACTCACGCCCAAACTGGTTCAAAACCAGTGAAGAAATGGCCACCATTGCCGTGAGAGGAAGAGAGAATTTGAGAGAGAAGAAGTTTTGTGTTGTGTAATGGTTTGTTAATAAAATGATTTACCAAAAATCAATTTATATTTATGCCATAATTTATTAAATTAATAATAAACTTATGACACAAATTCATGCAAAGGCTTAGAGTGTCAAACACTTCATTTCCATGCAATACCATTGAGTGCATTGTACACAATCTCCATGCAATGCATTAGAGTGTCAAATAAGCATAATATGACATGTGTCAAAGTTAATGCATATCTTGACATGTGTAATGTGGGCCCCACACGTTTCCCAATGAAAGTGGGCCCACGTGCACTCACGCGTTCGGGTTCGATATTTCCGAAATACCGAGCTTACGACGCGACATAATTCAATCGAATAATTTGACGTCGCTAACGAATTAATTCCAAACTAACTCATGTGCCCGAATTAAAATCTAATTTTAATTACGCGTCGAAATCTAATTTCGTATAATATATCGA
>SKCR01008502.1:0-58310 GCA_019454045.1 Zanthoxylum bungeanum
AATAGAGGGTTGATTCTAGTTATTATGTACGAAGCTCATTTTTAAAATCATTTGTAATCACACTGCAATGAAGATGTAGTCCCTTGAGTATTTTCTCTTTCCTTTACTTTTTTGCATTTTCTTACTTTCCAAATAGCAAATAAATCACCAATAATAAATAAGCTCACTTTCGTGAATTTTTACGGGGGTTCTCCGAATAATAAAAGGGGATCTCGAGAGGTCCCGAATAATAGACAATTATTTTTTTAAAAATAAATTTAAGTCATTTAAAAATATATTTGTTGAACTATTATATTATCAAAAAAAAAAAGTATATATATATATCCAAAAATTAATAATATGTATTACATAAATATATTATAAAATATATATATATTGAAATTCGCATCCCTCATTTATAAATATTAAGATTTTTTTTTTCATCTATAAATTTGTAAATAACAATTTGAGAAAATTTATCGATTTTTTTTAAAAAAAAAATGAATAACACTAAAATGAATAATGCGAATGGGATGAAGATTTTACATGATCCATGTCCCTTCCCCGATTAAGAAATGAATATTAAATTTTTTCCGACTCTATCTTCGATGTTAATTTTTTTTCAATTTTTCATCTTCGATCCTATAAATATTAATTTTTTCAATATTTCATCCCTGATCACTGCTCCACTTAGGGAGGGTCCCGTCCCCTTGAGGATTTCAGCTATCCCTGAGCATGAACATAGATAAATAAATAATAATAAGCATTCATAATTTCCTTTATATCACAATTTTCTTCATTAACTCAAGTCATTTATTTATTCAATAAAAAAATAATAATAATTTTGAAATTTTAGAGAGAATTAATATTAGAGAGAATTATTTTAGAGCAATGGGAAACAATTACCATCTTAATTTGTTTGTTGTGACCATAAATTCTATCGGAAAACGTTAGTGCGGACATTGCGAAGTATAATGTGAATGATATTTTGATGGCATTTTATATTGCAAAAAAAATTTATAAACAAAATTAAATAACTTAATTATGTAAATAAAAACAACCGGTATTTTTTTTGTATTCTCCAACCAATAATTGTATATAACTTTTTTTTTCTATAATCTCTCATAAGGAATGATTGAAAGTTCCAAATTTCAAATATGAAATTCAAGATGAAATTGATGATATTTTTTCATTTCAAATTTATAATAAAGCCCGAATCGGGACGAACCCGGGCCCAACTTCCGTAATAGATCCATAAAAGAATTCTGTGATTTTGTGGGCCAGGTTTCATGCACAGGCCAAGCCTTTGGCTTCTAATATTCTCAGTATCAGTCTCTTGCATGAGGTAATAACTAATAAACGTATACATGGTGCAATTAACAGGAATGAAATTCGATAAGCTTGGTGAAAATAATTAAAAAAAACAATACAAATAAAAGGAGAGAGTCAAATATAATTAGATGAAAATGAATCAATAATTCTTCAAATAATATGGGTTCTACTGAAGATCTAATTCATTTGAGAAATTTTTGTATTATATAATGGTGTAACTAGTGATTTAAAATCCGGCCCGGTCTATTGATCTGGGATGGCGAGATGGTCAAGGGTAAAAGATCGGATCGGGGGTCGACCCAGAGTACTAAATTAACTATATATATATATATATATATATAAACCTAAATTAAAAAAAAAAAAAACCGGCCCAAAAACCGGCTGAACCTGACCGGGACAACAGTTCAACGGTTGAACCGGCTGGTTCGGCGGGTTTGAGGCCGGTTCAAATGCTCCCCAGGCTAAAGGGCTCACCCGGACTAGACCTTGGACCAGATCCCGGTTCAATAAGTCAGACCGAGCGATCCGGTCCGGGTTTTAAAATACTTGGTGTAACCATGTCATCTATATAACAACCCAATGATAAAAATAACTAAATAAATATTTTATTTCATATAATTTATATATGTTATTGATGAGCGGAAAATATATCAATATTTACCGCCCCTTTAACTTAATATTTTGTTTAGTTTCTCGGGTTTGATGAACGTTTTGATGTGTTTTAGTTTATTTTGCAGATAAAATAATATCGGATCTCAATGAAATAATTTAGGACGAAATATGGGTCAAATAAGGGCAATTATTGGACTTGATATTTTAATTTTGGAGATTGGAAACTTGAAAGGGCGTTTTTGACAAAGTGCAGTTTTGGAAATTCCAGTTTTGCACATCTTTCGTATTTTGGGCATAAATTTTTACTCCGATACTGGATTGAGCTGATTCAAGTGCTAGATAAAGAAGACTCAAAGATCTACAACTGTGAAAGACAAAATATTTTCGAATTCTGAAGATTTCATGACCGAAATTGATGAACCATCCAGAGTGTGTTGTGTGTAATTATTAAAGTCATTTTCAATCATTTTCAAAGCAAAAAAATAAATTAATAAATAAATTATCAAATTATCAAATCATCACCAAACATGATAAGAAATTAGTGGAGCAATTAATAATTGATTTGGTGGAGTAATTAGTGGAGAAATTAATAATGGATTTGGTAGAGAATTTGATGGATGATTTGATGTAGGCAAAATTTTGCCTATAAATACCAAGCTATTTCATTTGTAAAATTCATACTTTCTTCTTTGAAATTCCTAAAGAATAAATAAGAAGATTGTATCTTATTTGTTTATTTACAGCTTTCAATAATTAATTTCCGCTTTCGCACTTTCTTTTCTTTATTTTTCAGTTTTTACTTTCCGCAATTTACTTTTACGCACAATCATTTCCTTTCTTTACTTTTGCAGTTTTTATTTTTCAAGCAATGAGGAGGTAATTCCCCTTTGCTGGGGTGAAAGGTAAAACTTTTATTATTGCTATTTAGATTAATCTCCCTTAATTATAACATATAAATTATTTAAAACTTGACTTAATGAGGATACCGCTATATTGGCCAGTTGGTAATTAATTATAAATTGGTTTTAACCTGACTAAGTATGGATACCGCCTGGTTGGTCGGTTGGTAATTAATTATTAATTTGACTTAATCAGGATACCGCCTTTATAGCTAGTTGGTATTATCACGTAAAGTTAATATATTATATTAAGGGAGATATCTAAAATATAGTAATAAAAGTTGATCCTCTAACCCCCAATATTTTCTTTTATTGTACTTTTACTTTATTTAATTTCAGTAATTTACTTTTCAGCAATTTACTCTTCAGCAATTTACTTTCAGTAATTTACTTTTATTTTTTTTACTTTTTACTTTTACTTTTTACTTTTTTTTTACTTTTCAGCAATTTACTTTCAGTATTTAATTTTCAGTATTTTACTTTATGTCTTTTATTTTATTTAAATTTTTACTACCCGTAAATATGTGTCGTAACTAAGCCAGTTATCTGGGGTTGTGATGAAATCCAATATCACCGGTTTATAAGGGGTTAGATTATAGCTTGGGTAATATAAATGTTTATTTATAGAGTCTTAATCTTAATGCTTTTTATTAACTGGCCATTAATAAAATTGATTAGGTAAACTTAAAATGAACTTGGAAAAGGGATTTTAGGTTAAAGACCTTAGACTCAATAGCCCACGATCTTCCTTGAGGATAGATAACCATTTAATATATTTCCTTACAGGATAGGAATATACCTTTCGGGCGGGGGTAGCCATAATTGGAACTTAGACTTAATGAATCCATGTAATTTGGTTGACATAGACATATGGTTCAATTGGGTTATACTGGATATTGGTAATCGACCATCGGAAGAGGCTTTTACATAATTTAGTGTTCCAGGTTAATAAATTAATATATTACCCAACTGTAAGATAACCACTTCATCTTTAATAGATATTGAAAGGATTCACAACCCTGGATAGTTTTATAAATTTGAATTTTCTTCAATCTATTTTCAAGAAATTTATTTACTTGTTTTAAGTTTTAAAGTCACCACCCAATCAAACAATCAATCTATTAGATACTTGTAAATATTTGACCTCATAAAAAATTAATAGCAAAAGTTTTAAGTCCTCGTGGGATCGATACTTTTTATACTACTTGAACGATACGTGCGCTTGCGTTATACGCGTGTGATTACGCACCGGTCAGTTATATAATTATCAGTTGGTGGTACCACGTCATCCATATAATGGTGATACCAAAGAATTATCCCCATTTGAATGGTGGGATACAATAGTGCTACTTTGCCAGAACGGACAAAGTTCAAAACAGAGAGTTTTGAACTTTACCCATTCGGGATGTCCAAAGTATCATTTTCTGGTGGGATGATAGGAAGAAGAAATTATTCTTTTTTGGTTGCTTCAAAAGCAAGTTATTGGACGTTTTATGTTTTTCTGATATATCATGATTGCGAATGACCTAATAATATAAATGGATGAGAATTTAATATTGAGCTGATGTTGTACTAATCATTGAATTAACTATTAGAATTTATCTAATTTGGTCATTTATGAGTCTCACTTATCTCCCGACAATTGATCAATTGTTTAGAATAAACTTAGTTCAATATCAGATCCTAATTCAACATTGCTTGATATGGATACTTGTTATATGGAAGGCACGAGGCGTTCTTTTCAACAGAAAGAAAATGCTACCATTGGGCATCACTATCATTTTGATATATTTAATATTGTGATAGATTTTGAGTTGATGGAATTAAGTAGTAGATTTCCAGAGCAAACTATGGAACTCCTTAGTCTAAGCTCAGCTTTGAATCCAATTGATGGGTTTAAATTATTTAATATGGATCACTTTTGTTGCCTTGCTGGGAAATTTTATCCTAATTATTTCACTTCTGGTGAGATGCTTGGTTTGAGAAGATAACTTGAACATTATAAAATTGATGTGTCTTCTCATTTAGAGTTTCAAAAAAGTGGCTCTCTTTTTGAATTATGTCGACGATTAATTGAAATAAGAAAGTTACAGCATTATTTCTTGATTGACAGTCTAATTCGTCTAGTGTTAATTCTTCCTGTTTCTACAGCCATAACAGAACGTGTATTTTCAGTCATGAAACTTATAAAGACATCACTTAGTAATAAGATAAAAATGATATATATATTTTTTTCAATATGTTGATTTATATTGAAAGACAAATTACAGATGCTGATTTGGATTCCATAGTTGATGAATTCTATCGTTTGAAGTCTCGAAAAGCACAACTTGTGTAAAACTATTTTGTATTAGATTATGCATTTGAAAAAGTAAGATTATTTTTATCCTATGTTAGGCGTATTTTTCCCATATATAGAATTCCATTTTTAGTTTTAAAATTAAATAAAATTTTAAATTTAGGCCAAGGTAGTATATTCATTGTTCTGGGGTCCGCCACTGTGTATGCTATTGATTCCACTTTTTGAATTGAATTATTTTTCAAATGTCTCAACAGGGTTTTGTTTTATAGTGTGACTAGGAATCCAGCTGTCTTCACTTGCACTGCTGGCCTAAGCCTTGCTGCTTGAGAAATGTAGCTCACAGAATTTGACGCCACATTCTTTGTATCCTCAACGACGATCACGTTCTTTGGCTGGAATTGGTAGGTGGAAGCATCGGCAAAAGTTGGCAAATGTAGAATCAATTATGGTGGGCGTGGGCCTATGTGGATGGAGAGCTAAAAAAAACTTTACTTGGAACAATAATAATAATAATAAAATTATATACCAAGCAACAAGTGTAAATTATTATATAATTATATGTGTGATTACACTAAAAGTGAGGCCAATATCATCGTGCAATGCAACAATGACCCGACTCGACTAGCCATTTGTACAAACTTCATAGGTGATTTGTTGTAAATTATCTAATATTTATATTATAAGTAGGGGATACATGTCCCTTAAGTAATACCTTATGGGAAAGATATGAGGATGAATAGACATGTTCTCTAAATTGGAAGAATGAGTCTCTAGGCTTCAAATGACATAAGAGAAGAGGTATAACCCTTAGGAGGGTGACACCCCAAGCCAAATGGTGCCCTCAAAGACACCCTTTCATGACTATATAAAAGAGCATTGGGTTCATTCTTAGGATCCAGAAATTCTAAAATTAACAAGTCATTCTTTTGTCTAGAAAGTCATTTAAAGTCTAGAGAGTTTTCACCATTTGTCATTGTTCAAGTTCTTGTGCAATGAGTGCCAATTCTACAAGAAACATCCAAGTAATCCGGGGAGAACATTAGTCACAACACATCCGTAGAGCACTGAGGTGAGATGATGAATGGTAAATGTATCACTATTTCACACTCATTTGACATAATATTTTGTATAGTTTCTTGAGTTTTGTGAATATTTTAATGTGTTTTGTGTTATTTTGTAGATAAATAAAGTTTCATGACATTCTGGAGGTGATTTGGAGCCAAAACAGTGAAAACGGACAAAAGGGCAAAATCATCATTTGCCGCGTCGCGACGCCTAACGTGCGTCGCTCCATGCTAACATGCGCCGGTGACACGTGTCAGAATCTGAGAAGTTTGACTTTGCTAACGTGCGCCGGGACACGTGTCAACATCACAGCCGATCTGCTAACGTGCACCGTGCCACGTGTCATCATTTTTATGGTGCCGACAATCGCCATCGCCACATGTCGCCCCACGTGTCAGCCACGTCATCGACATGTCAGCAGAAGACCAGTCAACTTTGCCACGTCATCATCAACCAATCAAAGCGCGCCACGTGTCACAATCCTACTGTGCCGACAATCGCTATCGCCACGTCACTGCCACGTCAGCTCAATTATTGAATTAATCATCCAAAATGCCACGTCAGCGGACCAATCAGAGCGTGACACGTGTCCGCGTCGCGACGCAAGAACAACTTGCACGTCGCGACGCGGAGACCTTATTGGCGCCTATAAATTCAGCTCGAAATTTCAGTTTCAGATGTACCTTCCTCTCTGTAATTCTCTGAATAAATAAGGAGTTTGTATCTAGTTTTCTTTAATTTTCAGTTTTGTAATTAATTTAATTTACTTTCTGTAATAGTAATAGTAATTTACTTTCTTTACTTTTTCAGTTTTTACTATTCAGCTATGGGGAGGTAACTTCCCCCTACTATGGTGAAAGGTAAAATTTTTATTACTGCTATTTAGATTAATCTCCTTTAATTATAATATATTCACTATTTAAAATTTGACTTAACAAAGATACCGCTATATTGGTCGGTTGGTAATCAATTATAAATTGGTTTTAATCTGACTAAGCATGGATACCGCTTGATTGGTCGGTTGGTAATTTCCGCCTATATGACTGGATTATGGACAAATATTGATACCGCATTTATGGCTGGTTGGAATTAATTTGACTTAATCAGGTTACCGCCTATATGGCTGGTTGGTAATATCATCACAAGTTAATATATTATATTAAAGGAGATATCTAAAATAGTAGTAGTAAAAATAGATCCTTTAACCCTAGTAATTTATTGTAATTTTACTTTTCAGCATTTTACTTTATGTCTTTTATTTTTAAGTTCTTATTAGCCCTAGTTATGTGTCGTAACTAAGTTAGTTATCTGGGGTTGTGATGAATTCAAATATCACCGGTTTATAAGGGGTTATTTTATAGTTTGAGTAATTTAAAGGTTTACTTATTAAGTCTTAATCTTAATGCGTCTTGTTAACTGGCCATTAATAAGATTGATCTGGTAAATCTAAAATAAACTTGACAAATGAATTTTAGGTTTCAGCCTTAGACTTAATAGCTCACGATCTTCCTTGAGGATAGATAACCCTTTAATAGATTTCCTTACAGGATAGACATATACCTGTCGGGCGGGGGTAACCATAATTGGAACTTAATCTTAATGAATCCAGGTAATTTGGTTGACATAGACATATGGTTCAATTGGGTTATACTGGGTATTTACATTTGACCATCGACAAAGGCTTTTGCATAATTTTGTCTTCCAGGTTAGTAAACCGATATATTACACAAACATGAAATAACCACTTCATCTTTTAAAAGATATTGGAAAGATTCACAACCCTGAATAGTTTCTTAATATTGAATTTTATTTAATTTAATTTTGAGTAATTTTATTTACTTGTTTTTAAGTTTAAATCATCACCATTTCAAATCAATCAATCAATCTTTTAGATACTAGTAATCATTTGACCTCATAAAATTAATAGATTAGGTATTAAGTCCTCGTGGGATCGATACTTTTTATACTACTTGAACGATACGTGCGCTTGCGTTATACGCGTGTGAAAGCACTGGTCATGAGACTAATAAGTTCTTAAGGACAGAGGCAACTCGACTTGGATTCAATTTTTCAGGTTTTTCTAAGTTTCATGGTTATGTTCTATTTTGACATGTTAGTGTACAATTAATTGAATGTAGCATGTTAATATGATTTAATAACATATATTCACCAACAATTTTAAGAACTTATTAATATCTATGTGTTATTAGATCTGTTTTACATGTATTTAAGTGTTTTCTCCCTGGAAAATGTGTTTTGTGCATGAAAAATACGCATGGGCATTGAAACGCCCGATGAATGCGTAGGTAAAAATTCTGTTTTACGTAATTTCGTTCAAACATGTCTTCAGACGCAACTCGAATGCCGATCTTCTGCTAAAGAACGTTCGAACGTGTTTACAAACGTGAACTCTCTGGAAAGCTTTGAAATTACCTACAAGCAATAGCGATAAACCAAACTCTATACCCAAGAGGGAGTGTGAATTAGGTTACGGTTAAAATATGCGGAATTAAAAAAATTTACCGATTTTAAGTTAATTTACCAATTAAGTTTAAGGTCAATTTTCTCTATTGTAATAAACAACTTATATTCAAGTTTCTAATATATATAAACATGTAATAAATTAAACTTGCAATATATAAAGAGTGTAAGGATAGAGAAAACGACACCAAGATTTATAGTGGTTCGGCCAATAATGCCTACGTCCACTCCCCCAAGCCGCGCTTGAAGCTTTTCACTATGAACCGAGTTTTTGATGTGGCTCACTCGCAACCAAGAGTTTTACGCAAGGTGCACTCCAAACCTTTACAATGAGTTTTCTACATAGGCGCACTCATGAACCTTTACAAATTACCCAAACTATGGGATTTCACAAACCGCAAGTGTTTTGTATAAGAAGTTGTAAAAAACACTTGGGCACTCACAATGATAAAAAAGATTGTGTGAGTTGGTTACCCAAGTGATCTAAGCTCACTACAAATTTATGTGAAGGTGTAGTATGTGTGAGCTTGATGTATGAGTGTTTATGAATATGAAGGTTTAGTAACACTCTTGTTTTTGCCTTGGTAGAATATGTATGAAGGTTGTCTTGTTCTCTAACCAAACAAAAATGAATTGGGGCTCTATTTATAATAAAATGCAAGACTGCCTCAACTTTGCTCTCTGAGACCGGTATGCCGGTCTCCAGACACCGGTATGCCGGTCTGGCATAGTAACGGGTATTAACGGCTATATTACCGTTGAGAATATATCTGTTAGGTCGGTATGGTCACCGGTATATGGACCGGTATGGTTCTTGCCGGTTCCAGTAAAGGAACTAGCAGTTAGGCTCACCGGTATGGGACCGGTATGGAGACCGGTTTGGTGTGTGCCAATTCCAGTAACTACACAATCCATAGGTCCACCGGTTTGGTGACCGGTATGGGACTGGTAAGGTCCGTGCCGGTTTCAGTAAGCATGCATAACATAGCATCTCACCGGTATGGATACCGGTAAGGGATCGATATGCCGGTCTCTGTACCAAAAATACAAGTATGAAGGTTTTAATACATTTCGTACATGAACGTAATGCATCTAAGCGAATATACATGTTTCCTATGAGCTTAGGCATTTGAATATTCAAATTATATTACAATTAGAGCCATAAGCTAAGACTTTATATAAAATCTTCACCATCGTTGTGCTTTGGCATCTTTTTGTATTGTCTCACATTTGCGCGTCGAAGACTTCACTCTCGTTGCATTATCAAAATCCATTATGCGATTATGTCGCTAACAAGCTTGGTTCGAACGCGTTTACGAACTCTACACGAACGTAAACTCTATGGAAAACTTCGTTCGAACACATTTACGAATGCTACACGAACGTGAACTTACTGGAAAGTTTCATTCGAATGGATGAACGAACGTGACACTAACGAAATTAATTATGGAATTATTTTAAATTCAAAAATAATAACATAGACTTAGATTAATTTATATTACCATATGATATACATGTATAACATATATGCAATAATGTTAACTTACTAAAATCATATACTGTATTATTATAAACTTGGTAGTATATGTTTAAATTAATATTATGGTGTTCAATTATCACAAGCATACACAAAGTGATAAAGTTGAGAATTAATTGTGTGTTGCATACTTGGTTGAGAATTAAAAATGTAACTTTACACAAGTAATTTCATCCAAGCTTGATTGACTTATACATATACACATACAAATTTACACATGTTTATTATTGTATTATGAATTAAAGTGTAATACTAAGTTGGAATGTCTAAGATATTCTATTGAGAAAGTGTTTAAAGGATATTCTGTCAATAAGGAGATAAAAACCTAAGTGGGCAGGGATTTAAGTGGTTACACCGGACCCCCCTCGTCCTTTGAGAATTTTCCTTTATTCATTTATCATAAGAAACTTTAGTCGTAAATTCAAGGGCTTGTGTTCTTTGGTACTATTGTCCAATATAACAACAAGTGGATTCTTAGTATATCACTTAAACAAGATCATACGTTTGATCGTTGTGTAATTTTTCTTTTGTAGACATATTAAATACTGTTGGTTTTTCCAGTTACACATTGCTAGCGAAAATATCATAGTATCGGTCGCTCATTGAAAGAAACCGAAAAAGTTTGGTGGAGCAAACTTCAAATAGTGGCAGAGCAAAATGTTGTTCTATCTGACAACACTGCAGTTGGCTAAGTATCTCAAAGATCATCCGGATCCTGTGGAGGGAGAAACAAAAACAACCAAGCAATTGCGAGAAGAGACATGAAACTCTGCGAGATGTTTCAAGTTACTACAATCATTGAAAAGTTGCCTCCATCATGGAAGGACTTAAGGAGCTATCTGAAACACAAAAAGAAACATATGAGTTTTAAAGACCTTGGAGTTCGATTGAGGATCGAAGAGGACAACAAGAAGTCCGAGATGGCTAGCTAGAAGACTATGGAGTCTAAGGCCAATATCGTCGAGGGTGGAAAAGGGTAGCAAAAAGAGAAAGAACAGTGGAGCTGATTCTTCACAAGCAAACAAGAAGATCAATGGAAAATGCTACATCTGTGGAAAAAGCGATCACATGGAAAATGACTGCAGAAATAAGAAGTCTCGGGACAAAGGCAAGAAAAAGAAAAATGAGGCCCATGTCACTGAGTAGACCCGGCTAAGGTTCCGGTTTGGAACCGGAACCGAACCGGTTAGAACCGGACAGTTTCGTTCCACCGGAACCGGAACCTGACCGGTTCGGTTAAGGTTCTTACCATAACTAAACCGGTTGGAACCGCTGGAACCGAACGGTTCCAACCGGAATTGTACGGTTTCGGTTAGAACCGGATGGAACCCTAGGGTTCCAACGTTCCCCCCAATGACTACTAGCCGTTGGGCTGGGGGGCAGAGAGCCGTTGCTCCCTGCCCCAATGTCAAAAATAAATAAATAAATAAATTTGAGGATTTCCTAATTTACCCCTAATAACGGTAATAAAATGGCTAATTTTAGGGGCAGTTTAAGTATCACAAAAATATTCTAAAAATGTATAAATATGAGTGCTTTTTCATTATTTCAACACACCAATTTCTCAATTATCAATTCTCTCAATTCTTACAATTCTTTTATTCTCAATTCTCTCATTTACAAATTACAATTTACAATTTATCATTCTCAATTCTCTAATGGCAAGCTCATCTGAGAACACAATGTCAAATGTGCCAACCCAAGAGAGCGGCCCTAGTATCGGTTCACGGAGAAGAGAAGTTAAGTCTCGTTCCTCGGATGTTTTCAAAATTCATTTTTATTTAGACGATACTGATGAAGGTCCAAGAGCAGTATGCAACCATTGTGGGGTTTCTTATAAATTTTCTGATGGATACGGAAATATGATCAAGCACCTGGAAAGATATCATCCGGTTGAACTTGGACTTGATACGACGCAAACTCAAATGGTCAGGTATGTATCATCTAGTAGAGGTACGGGTGCTTTAGATTTATTTAAATATTCTGATGCTAAAAATAGAGAATAATTTGCTAAATTAACTTGTATGACACATCTTTCTTTAAGTTTTGGTGAAAAAATTACTTTTACGAATTACGTTCAAAATGCTTTAAATCATGTTGCATGTAGAATGACTAGAAATACAACCAAACGTCAAAATTTTAAATTATACAAAGATGATAAAATTATTTTAAATGAAACATTTAGAGATATTAAAGCACATTTATCTATTTGTTCTGATATTTGGAGTGACCATTGGCGAACACACTCATACATGGGTGTGACTTGTCATTGGATTGATGCATCATGGAACATGCAAAAACGACTTATTGCATTTAGAGTTTTTGATGAACAATATACTGCACAAAATATTTATAGAATGATTAAAGTAATTTTTGATGAATATGGTTTATTAGGTAAAATTTTAACAATTGGATTTGATAATGCATCTGCAAATACTGTATCAATCAATGATTTAATAGAAATATGCGAACCAAATTTATGGGGTCATTTTTTCATGTTCGTTGCACATGTCATGTCCTTAATTTATGTGTTCAAGATGGTTTGGAAAAATTTTCACCTTTCATTAAGCCTATTAAAAAAGCACTTAATTGTATTTGGTCATATTATCAAGTTGTGAGAGAATTTGTTAAGTTTTGTAAATTTAATGGTATTAAACCAATAAAATTTTCACGAGATGTTCCATCACGTTGGAATTCAACTTATTTTCTTTTATGTCAAGATTTGCAATACAAAGATGCATTATGTAGTTTGTTTTCTCAAAATGTTCAACATATCACATTGTTTCCTAGTCAATGGGAAATTTGTGAAATTTTTTTAGAGATTTTAAAAGTGTTTAATGATGCTACACAAATTTTTAGCGGAGTTTATTATCCTACATCACATTTATTTATTCTTGAAAATTTGAATATTGTTGGAACTCTCGATGAGCATGTTGATAGTGGTGATCCTAATGATATTGTTTTGTTTGAAGCTATTAATGTTATGAAACGAAAATAGTTGAATTATTTTAGAGACATTCCTTTACTTTATCTTATTACTGCTGTTTTTGATCCTAGATTTAGATTACAAGGTTTGAATAGTGCTTTACCCACTTACTATGGATATTTAGGAATATCAGATGAAGTTGATATTACTAGAATATTAACTAAAATAAAAATTGATTTAATAGAGTTATTTAATGATTATGTTAGAATATATAACTTGCAATCAGTAGGGCAATCTAGTAGTAGCGAAACGACCGTAATGCAATCTAGACTTAGAGCAGGTGATCGTTGGTTATTACAACGAAATAAAAAATATAGGGATAACACGACTAATAACCCGGAATCAGATAATTATTTATCTACAAATTTTGAGTTTTCAACTGAATGTGTAGTTAGTAAAAATTTTCAAATCCTTAAATGGTATAACCGACATCAAAATGTATATCATGTATTATCAATTATTGCTAAAGAGATATTGGCAGCACTTGTTTCCACCATTGTGGTTGAGCAAGCCTTTAGCATCAGAGGCAATATATTGGAAGTCAGACGGTCTTCATTACATCCAAGCACTCTAGAAGCAACAACATGTGTGGATGATTGGACCCGAGCTGATCTGAGGCAACAACAAGATGCCCCTGATGAATTTGAAGACTTGTTCGATAATGCATCCGCAAGTGCAAGCGGAACTGGAAATGAATGATCAACATGCACGATTGATGATTAATACTTAAATATTTAAATAATTGTAAAATTACAATGAGGGAAATATCTTTAAAATATAATGGAACTACATGAGCTTTGATTCCTCTCACTCCTGGAGGATACGTAGGCAACTTAAGTTTTTAAAAATTTAAGTTTAATCTCTTTAATTTAATTTTTTTTTTAGATAAGAATTTTATTTGTAATTTAATATAATTATATAATGTAAGTTTATTATATAAATTCAAATTCATAATTTTAAATTAGATTATTTTATTAATCTCAATTTTTTATTTTCAATAAAGCAAAAAAAAAAAAAACGAATGGAACCGGAACCGAACCGGAATTAACCAGTTTGGTTTCGGTTCCACACACGTGGAACATGTGACCGTTCGGTTCGGTTCCAGTTCGGAACCGAATCAAACCGCCGGACGGGTCTATCACTGATGATGGACAACTAACTGATGAGATCTCAAAGATGAACCTCTCAGCAGTTGTAACAAAATCCAACTTGGTTGGGAATCCGAGAGAATTGTGGATAGACACTGGGGTTACTCGTTATATATGTGCTGATAGCAAGATATTTTCCTCGTATCAAAAGGTCAATGGTGTCGATAATCTGACAATGGGAAACTCATCAACCTTTAGAGTGGTTGGACAAGGCACAATAGTTCTGAAGATGACATATGGGAAAGAGCTTACATTGAAGAATGTTTTGCATGTTCTTGATATTCGGAAGAACTTGGTTTCGGGTTCACTCCTTAGCAAGAATGGTTTCAAGCATGTATTTATTTCTGATAAGTTTGTACTTACCAAGAATGATGTCTATGTAGGATAATGATATCTCACTGAGGGCATTTTCAAGTTCAATGTAATGATTGTCAATCGACACAATGCTAATAATAAAGCTAAAAATGTATGGCATGAGAGATTAGAACATATTCATTATGATACAATGCGTAAATTAATTAACATGGACCTTATACCTAAATTTACAATTGATAACCAACATAAATGTGAGGCATGTGTTGAAGAAAAAATGAACAAAACATCATTTCATTCCATAGAACGAAGTTCTGAACCCTTGGAACTTATACACTCTGATGTGTGTGATATGAATATTGTGCAAACAAGAGGCAGTAAAAAGTACTTTGTCACTGTTATCGATGATAGCACAAGATTCTGTTATGTGTACTTGCTGAGGAGCAAAGATGAAGGTATTGAGAGCTTTATACACTATAAGAACGAAGTTGAAAATCAACTTGGTAAGAAAATCAAAAGAATCAGAAGTGATAGATGAGGTGAATATGTGTCACCATTTGGTGAATATTGTTCCAATCATAGAATTATTCACAAAACTACTGCTCCTTATTTGCCTCAACAAAATAGGATTATGGAACGCAAAAATCAAACATTGAAGGAAATGATGAATGCCATGTTGACAAGTTATGGTTTACCCCAGAACTTATGGGGGGAAGCCTTGCTTTCCGCCAACTAAGTTCTAAACAAGCTACCTCACAGAAGATTGGACAATACATCATATGAATTTTGGAAAGATCACATATCTTCCTATAAATATCTGAAAATGTGGGGGTGTCTCGCCAAAGTGATGGTTCATAAACCTAAGAATGTTAAAATATGACCCAAGACTGTTGATTGTATATTCATTGGATATGCTCACAACAGTAGTGAGTATCGATTCTTGGTACATAAGTCTGAAATTCCTGACATCAATCCAAATATGATAATTGAGTCAAGGAATACGACATTCTTTGAAGAGACATTTCCTTATAAGGAAAGACAAATAACAAATTCTCTTAAAAGAACTATTGATACTGTTAAAGACGGTGATCAAGTCTACTAAGAATCAGATCAACATGAAATATTGAGGAAAATGAACCTAGATGTAGAAAAAGAGCTAGAACGTCTAAGTCATTTGGACATGATTTTCTGACATACCTGTTAAAAAATGAGTCTTAAAGCTATTAAAAAGCAATGTATTCTTCGGAGGCACCTTTGTGGAAAGAGACTATCAATAGCGAGATTGATTTTATCCTTCAAAACCATTCTTGGGAGTTGGTTGATCTTCCTCCAGATTGTAAGCCGCTGGGCTACAAATGGATTTCCAAAAGGAAGATGAAGCCGGATGGATCAATAAATAAGTACAAGGCAAGACTTGTCATAAAAGGTTATAGATAAAAAAAATTCCTTGATTACTTTGAAACCTATTCACCAGTGACTCATATAACGTCAATAAGAATACTTATAGCCATATCAACTATATTTGGTTATATATCAAATAGATGTGAAGACGATATTCTTAAATGGTGAACTAGATAAAGAGATTTACATGAAACAACCATAAGGTTTCAATGTTCCTGGACAAGAACAAAATGTGTGCAAATTTGTAAAATCCTTATACGGATTAAAACAAGCACCTAAATAATGACATGAAAAATTTGACAAAGAGATGTCAAGTGGGTTTAAAATCAATAAGTGTGATAAGTGTGTATACACTAAATCAACTCAAAAAGAATATGTCATTGTGTGTCTCTACACAGACGATATGATCATAATTGGTAGTAATCATGAGATGATTCAGTCCACCAAGAAAGTATTGACCATCAAATTTGATATGAAAGATTTAGGAGTAGCTAATGTGATCTTATGAATTAAGATTTCCAGAACATCAGAGGGGTACATAGTATCTTAGGCTCATTATGTTGAGAAGATACTTGAGAAATATAATAAATGAGATCTAAATGTAGCTAGAACTCATGTGGACCTAACTCTTAATTTATCAAAGAATATTGGCTCAAGCGTATCGCAATTAGAGTATTCGAGAATCATCGAAAGTCTGATGTATCTCAGAATTACACACGACTTGATATCGCTCAAGCTGTAAACAGGCTTAGCAGATATACGAGTAATCCATGACATAACCACTGGAAAGCCATAGTAAGAATTTTGAGGTATCTGAGAGAAACCTCAAAATATGGTCTGTATTATACGAGATATCCCGCTGTTCTAGATGGATACAACGATGCTAACTAGATATTTGATAGTGAATTCCAAGTTGAGAAGTCATCGAGGGGAATGGGCTTGAAGCCTATAAATTAAGAATTGTCACTGTGGAAACCCAACCTAGCTGACTGAAGATTCCAAGATCTAGGATCAAAATAGACAACTGAAACTTTATGCAATTCAAAACAAACATTGTAGAGTTTTATACTCTTTCTCATTCATGTAATGACGCAGAGTGTTTTCTGTCAAGATTAAGATAAACTAAGGCTTTTAATGATCACTATATTATAAGAAGAGTCCTAATGAGGGTAAAGGCATATTACCTCTTTATATTAGATCACATATTTCAAGTAAAAAGTGAGGCCGCTTCTATGAGAGTTTTTAAAAGGCTGAATTCCCTAAAGCACTTAGTGAATCCAGGACCAATGTTCATGAAATGAACACAACCGTAGAACGGGAAATGGTCGAAGTGAAACTATGTGTTGAAAATTGTCTTGGTTTACACCAACGGCGGAACAGTTCAAGCTATGGGTCACTGGTTCGCCAAGTAAATTCGATTTTCATTCACTAGGAAAGGTTCAAGGCGAAAGCTACCTATTTCGATGTAGTTTTATTCCGCGAAAACTCTCTTAAGTGTCTGCATTAATAATATAGAATTGTGGGGGATTGTGTAAATTCTCTAATATTTATAATATAAGTAGGAGAGTTATGTCCTTTAAATAGTGCCTTATGGGAAAGGTATAATGATGAAGGGACATGTCCTCTAAATTGAAAGGATGAGTCTCTGGGCTTCAAAGGGCATAAGGGAATGGGTATAACCCTTAGGAGGGTTACACCTCAAGCCAAATGATGCCTTCAAAGACACTATTCCATTCCTATATAAATGGGCCTTGGGTTCATTCTTAGGATTCAAAAATTCCAACATTCACAAGTCATTCTTTTGTCTAGAAAGTCATTTAAAGTCAAGAAAGTTTCCATCATTTGTCCTTGTTCAAGTTCTTATGAAAGGAGTGTCCATTCTACAAGAAGCATCCAAGTAATCCTAGGAGAACATTAGCCACAAGAAATTTGTAGAGCACCGAGACGGGGCTAATAAGTTCTTAAGGACAGAGGCAACTCGATTTGGATTCAAGTTTTCAAGTTTTTCTAAGTTTTATTTGACATGTTAGTGTACAATTAATTGAATGTAACATGTTAATATGATTTAATAACACATATTCACCAACATGATTTTGAAGACAACTCACACAATCGATCGGTTGTGACACCGAATCTAAGAAAAATTAATACCCATTACAATTACGAAGATAGAAAGCTCTCTTTTATCAATATGAAGACACTTATTTTAAAATTCTTAAAATTCGTTTATAACTATCTAAACACATCCCTTGATAATAAGTACAAGATCATCACCAAAACGATTATTTGATTAGTTTTATTGCCCCATTTTCAGCCCTAATTATCAAGAACAAGTTGGGAATCCTCATCTTCTTCATTTGCATTGCTAGCTTAAACCTCCTGCTTGAGAAAATCAGGAGACTGAATTTGATCCACATACTATGTATCATCCTCAACGACCAAATATATATATATATATATATATATATAGATATATATATATATTTCTTGTTTGGGTTATTAATTGGAATTATTGGCAGGATGTGTTATTTACCATTTTTTTAACATGTATTATTCAATCAAAATCATTAATAGAAATCATGCAAATCATGAAATTGAACACAAACTCAAAAAGTTAGAAAAACCTGAAAATATATTTTGTAGAAGATGATGAACTTAAACTAAGTCGAGAAAAATATATTTCTTTAAGATCTTATTAGCCCCGCCTCGGTGCACTACAAATCTCTTGTGGCTAATATTCTCCCAGAATACTTAATTGCTTTTATAAAAGGGACATTTTTTCTTCAAGAACTTGAATTAGGAATATAATAGAATCTCACTCACTTAGAAAACTTTAAACTCTCTAACAATGAATTCAACATGGAATGAATTTTTAGAATGATTGAAAAATGAACCCAAAGATTCATTTTTATATACATGAATAGTTGCATTTGGAAAGGAATCCTTATGTCAATTGAACCCAAAGATTCATTTTTATATACATGAATAGTTGCATTTGGAAAGGAATCCTTATGTCAATTGATGTAATTCTTTAAAGGTTATAACTCTCAAGGAAATATTTCAACCATAAAAGTTATATTCTTTCCCATCAAGGAACATATCATTTCCAATGAACTATTTAAACCCAATGATTATTCTTTTCACATTAAGAATTAGATTGTTTCATTCCATATATATTTAGAAAATTTCATACAAGAATCAATTTCAACCATGCTTATAAAGTTGAGATACAAAATCGTAACTACAGTGCTAATGCCGTACCCCCATAATATAGGCATCATTAGCTAATTGTCAGAAAGTCAATAATTTTTTTACCATCTAACGAACTCCAAATTATGGAATACAATACATACCATAGGTTGTTAGAAAATCATGAAATATAATTGGGATTTCAGCTCAATCTGGATTCGGTAAGAAATTCGGAATGAAAATCATCTCGAATAAAAATTCTGGTCGAGATTTGGGATGAAAAAATTATCTGAATCCCCAATTTATGTCTAAAATATACCAAATTCTAATCATGATTGGAATTTTAGATCGAATAGTGTAGGATTCAAAATGATTTTTCGTCTCAAATTTTAAAAAAAGGGTCGAGTTCGGGATGAGTTTTTCATCTTGAATAGTAATCAGGACAGGACGTCCCGACTATCATCCATGTGATACGATATGTGACATCTAACATAGTAATGTTTAACAAATAAACAATAAGATTAAAAAAAGTTAATTACTATTTAATAGATGAGAACAAATGATCGGTGACAGATCAATTGAAATACAAGTTTTGTTTGGCTTAACTTATGAACAAACAAATCAAAAGCATTAGAAACAAATCCCGAATTTCATTCATATGGGTGATTTTTACACAGCCACGCCCATCAAATAAATTTAGCTTTTCCTGAATCAAGCAACATTGGCTTTAACTTTTTTTATTATTTTTATTTTTAAAGAAGCTTTAAGTCTCTCTCGTATATATATTTTATTATTTTCATTATAAAAAAAAAAGGGAATTCGAGCGCCCCTATTATTTATATAGATACTAGCTTTCACTTGACCAATCACCATGAACTAGGCCCCGAAAGAGATGAGAATATTGTCCAAAAATTACATTGCCCGATAGAATCATGCCCGATAACTAATAATTAGATGAGTTTTTTTATTTACTAATGTTATCGTAAGGAATCGAACCCAATACCTACTTAATAGAGTAGGAACGTCTTGATCAAATGAACTAACAGTTGTTCACGCTTAACTTTGGTTACTTTCCAAGGTTATGTTTGATCTGAACGCCTAACTAGTTTGTGTTTGATCTGATCATCAAAAGATAATTCCTGCTGATGTGGAAGTTTGTGTTAGTAAAATGTTTTGATTAAATATATTGATGGTCGATGTGAAATTTTAACTTTTGAATTTGAATTTTCTCTCGAGAAAGATCCTTATTTTTTTTATCCCAAATGTGACCCTGACTTTATAGGTTATTACAAAATAATAGATTTCTCTGTATATCGTTTTGATTCTGCAAATTAAAATAAATTGTAATTTTTAATTCTCTACGAAGTTCGCCTTTCATTTCCATCTTAAGAATCCTTTCATTACCTTTTTTTTCAACCACAATGAGAACTTGTCATGGAAAGGATCTATTGATATTGAGATTTTTTACCAATTTTTAAGTAATAAATGACCATCATTTGTTCAGAATTAATTAACAGCTTTCTAGTCCAAAATTTAAATTTCAAATTAGATATATAAGAATATAGTGAACAAAATTATCATTTATTTTAATTTTATCTTGTATAACAAACATCTGTATGAGTGAGTGGTATCACAATCCAATAAATATATAACATGTAAAGTCATATATTAAATTTATCCAAACTATATATATATAACAAAAGAGTAAATAATATCATGCATTAATTCATTCTACAATCTAATAAACAAATGGAGCAATAATTTTTGTGATGTAAAATCTTATTGACACATATATTTTAAAAACAAAAACCTAAACATGGCGCGTCTATACAGTTTAGATCTCAAGTATATGTACATATATAGTATATATTTCTTTCAAATTTATCTTTTAGAATTTGAATTTGAGCATTTTGATCCAGAGCTATCAGTAGATCAAACCAAAGAAGCTAACAAAAAGCTAGCCAGCCGTACGTCAAAAGGGAAGCAAAATAAAATGCTCGAAAGCTCTCTCCCAACGTTGAGCTGTGTGTTTAAATCAAGCTCTCATCTCATGCACAGCCCAAGCCTTTAGCTTCAGATCCTCTCATGATTCTCAGTCTCTTGCAGGAGGTAATAAACATACTGCAATTAAGAATAAGATAAGCTATTTTAGAAAACATTATTAGGATATCAGATAATTAATTATAATTAAACTTGTGAGATATAATTATAAACTTACTCCCATGGAACATCTCCCACAAGCATCCAGTCACCATCTTTGTCCTCATACGTCGGGGCATAATTAGATCCTTTGAACCATTCCCTCTCTGAATATTTACCTGATAATTAAGTTACAAATATAATCAGAACAAGGATTCAATGTTGAGCGGATTTTGTGCTGAATCTCGTCCTTATCTTTTAAAAAAAATTATTCAATAATTAATTATTATGAATGCTTACCAATAGTCAACTTGAACATATTTTCTAAAGCTTTAAGCAGCTCCTGATAACAATTATAAACTTTGAGATCAATCTTTCTCAGATAAGGAGCTCCATCCATGCTTACTTTCACATACTTTCCCCCGCAATCACTCTCATTTTTATTCGCTTGTAACGGGTTCTTGCGATACGATCGAATCGGAGGCCAGCCCACTACTTGTACCCTGCCATACAAATTAAATATATATATATATATAGCAATTAGCAAGTGATTAATTACACAAATTAAAGTAATTTTATTTCTTGATTAGTGAGTTAAAAGGCTTAATTACTTACTTGGCCGGAGGGGCACGGTCCCGTTCGACGACGTCGTTTCCATCATAAGACACACAAGAATTGCTCTTAGATTCCTGAGAAATCTCTGATGAAGCTCTCTTATTACTGATCCTAACACTAGGCTCATCGCTTCCGGGCAACCCTAATCTTAATTCAGTTGCCTTCAAATGATCACTCTCGTAACTCAACAAATTTTTCTCCATAATTGCTATAAATATTGGTATTATTTTCTTTATTTGTATATGCTTTTGTATGTATGTAAAAACAAAGTGAATAAATTTGGAAACTGTGAGTTGATGAGAAAGATTTGATGTGCAAAGTGTTTTATAGGGGATGATTAGTAAGGGGACGCTATCTGGGTGACTTGTTTCTCTACGTGCATGAATTACATTCACACGAAAAGCAACCCCACACGCCTTCTCGTTCACGCGTTCAAACTAAGGGAGAGTTTATATTTTATACCGACGAATTTAATTGAAAATTCACAACAAATCACTCCAAGAGTAATTTGAACGATTTATGATTAATTAAAAATAATCGATGGTTAATCAGAAATTAATCGAAAATGATCAAATTGAAATTATTTATTTATCAAAATTCTCTAAAAATTATTAAAAACTATTCATTTATGATGGAAATCATAAAATAGTAAACAATCTAAGGTTTAGTCAATTCAATATATATGAACCATTTTTATAAAAAAAATAATAATAATTTATCCTTATTTAAATATATTAATAATATTGTTTTCATAATAATTCATTTAAAATTCAAATGTATTCTAATTATTTTTCATCATTTCTAACAACATCTTTATTTTTTCTTTTATACAAAATTATTAATAAAATTTGAAATTAAGTAATTTTTGAAAAATCGAAAATCAATATATTAATAGATTAAAATCCCTCTAATTTTGATTTCAATTTAAAATCATGAAAATTAATCACATCAAATTATTTAAATAACGACCCGTGATTAAACACACGGTCAATCGCAGTGATTGAACTCCATAAGCATTGTACTTACTACTTAGAACTACAACACGTCAATATGAATAGCGCGTGAGGGAAATCATTCGTACGTAGGACTCGAACAGATATTGCTGCCTGTCATATGAGGGGCAGTGTGTAGGTTTGATGCTCTTAGTAAAGGGGACAATGAAGGGACAAGCACAGCCGATGGTATTGATGACTGTGGACCTGGAATTGACGGCTATGATCCGTTGTTGTTTGGGTGCATTTTGAAGGGGAAATCTCGAGCGTTGGATTACGGGGATTGATGAGAATCGGGGACAGGGACAGACCCATGTGGATGTCGTTCATTGGCATGCAGGGCCACGTGGGTTGAGAATAGCAGGACCGTTTCTTTTTGAATTGATTAGCCTATGAATGAGTGATGCATGACACGTGTAATTAATCCTGCCATTATCATCCTTTTTTTTTGAATTCAGGGGATATTACTGCAGTCCCCCAATAGGGGCAACGTGGACGCATACGGGTAGTTAGATTTTAATCTGACAGCTGAGTGCTAAGTATCCAATTCACAAAAAAACAAAATGAATTTTCTTTTTAAATTTTTTCCTAAATCGCAACCATTAGATCGCGACTCCAGTAATCACAATTATGCCACATGGCACTGGAGACACTGTAGTAACTCATTTACTTTAGCGTCCCCGGATCCCTTTTTTTTTTATTTTTTTTATTTTTTTATTTTTATTTTGGGAAAATGACAGTTCTTAAATTTTTTATAATTATATTATATTTTTTCCAAATTTCTCTTCTATATCTTTATTGTATTTTTTGATGTTACTATTAGAACAATTATAGGGATGATAATTAAAATATCTCGTCCAAACCTAGTCTTATCCTTCAAGATGAAAGATTTATCTCGAATTCTAACAGATTTTTGTATTAGAATGAAAATTCATCCTTTAAATTTTTTATTCGAATTGATTTTTCAACTTGAATCTTATATAATTAGTTACAAGATCTGAAATCTTGATCGAACTTTGAATTTTATGCCAACACTAAACAACACAACAAAGACCTCATGAATAATTATAAAAAATTTAAAACTTAATTGGTAATTATAAAAAAAAATTAGGGACCTAAAAAACATTCTCCCTTTATTTTATTATTTTTGGACAGCGTGTTGACTGATGGTACTCATATGCGAAACTTTTTTTTTTTTTTGAAACTTGCGAAGGTAAGATTAAATCTAAATTTAGTTAAAATTTAAAAGAGAAAAATCAAGTAACAGTAGTTCATACTTATCATGATACTAATTAAACGCAACCCATTCACTGAATCACATTATTAAGGTCAGATTCATTTGGTCATATATAAAATTAATTGGGTTTAATGCTTTCAATTCTGCATTGTAATTCTCGCAGAAAGCTCAAGGCAAGATGCTGAAATTTGTGTTAAATGTATCTGCTTACAATTTCCTAAGTAAGTTTGCCCCAACATTTAATGCGAACATGCTTGAGAAGAGCTCCTTATAGTCATTATTTTGCTAAAATATGTAGCTGTTTGATCTGGTTCACAGAATTGTCGTGCACGACTAGAATCTCATATGACACTAATTGCTATTAAGACTGATAGAGAGATCATTGTGACGAATTTGAATTCAGTTTGATATTTTTTTTTATCTCAATTTTTTTTAATTTTTTTTACGCATGCATGTATTTGATGGACGGTTAAGATTAATTTAAATATTCTTATCTAATAACTACTAATAACAGTTAATAAATAGTTCAACATAAAAACTCTATTCAGAATCGAAATTCAAATTATGACCTCATACGTTGTTTGTGAAAGATGTCGAATTTTGCTTATAAGAGAAGATTCCTTAATTAGTAAAATGTATTTTTGGTGGGCTTAGATCCATATCAAGAGCAAAACTTTGAGGGATCAGGATTTTAGAATCAGACCGTCCTAGATCTTTAAAAATGAAAATATCTTTCTAATGGATCAGGTCACCGAATGAGTATTGTCGAGTTTCAGCTGATTGAAAAGGAAGGGAATAATGTATATCAAATGATATGATAATGATAAGCTTTTTCTAAAATTTCATATTAAAGATGCGATAATGCAATGTGATTGTTACATATATTTGATATTCCTCCACAAATATTTGTATATAATATATTATATATATAATATATAATATATATATATATATATATATATATATATATATAATATATGTCTAATTTTGTAGGGATTTGTTTTTCATCAAAAGAGGACTCATAAGGAAGATCTATCAAATGTTGCTTCCTACTCCAAAAAGCAGAAGGTAGATCAGCACATATTTCTTTCTCAATTAAAACTTTGAAATCATTAATCTTTTGTTTTACAAAATCAGTTTGTAATTGTTTTTCAAGTCTTTCAAAATTTAAATCTTTTTTAAATAAAGTAAGTCATTTTGTTTTTTCTTTAACAAAACACTAACATGGTTCTGGTAAACAGAACAAGCTTTTACAATATTTAAATTTCTCGTTTTGGGTTTTTCAATAAAGGAAAACTTTAATTTCTTATTTTTTGCTTTAAAGGTTATACCATCATAATTAACAGTGTAAGGAGTAATGAGGTTTATGAAAGGAGTTCCAAGGATAACAGCATGATGTATATCATTGTTAACAGAAAGGAAGTCCTGAATTCAAAACCATCATTTGGAATTGAAGCATCTACTTTGGAAGAAAGAATTTTTAATTTTGAATTATTTGCGGCAAAAAGTCTTTCATGCGTTTCTTTATGAAATCTATTAGGAATAATAATTTCTTTTATGCAATTTAAATCAGCACCTGTGTCAAACAAGGCAACTGTGTCAATTTGGAAATCTGATGAGAGGATTAAAGTAATCCAAATTAAATATTTTCTGTTGTCACTTGTTTTAGAACAAAAAGAAAATCATTTGGAAGTGGTTCTTTACAATCAAGATTTTGATCCAGTCTCATCATTTTCCAGATCTGGATCTTTTTCTGAGTTTCCTTCCAACTGACTTTAAGAAGAAGTTGGATGGTTTCAGAATCATTTTTCTGTTTTTCTTTTAAATCTTTTATTTCAAACTTTATTTCTTGAATTTCTTTTTGAAGGTCTTGAAAACTGAGTGTATCTTTTTTATTTTTCTTTTTACTTTGGATCTGAGTAAGATCATAAGTATTCTGTTTTAAAAGAGGAGTTTTGGAAGATTCACCTTTGTCAAAAGTTTTTAGAAGTTTATCAAGATATTCTCTTTGTAAATCAGGATTTGAAATATGTTTTACAATATCAAGAAAAGTTTCTTGTTCTTTAGTTAAAACATTAAGTTTCTTATTCTTTAAGTAAGAATCTGTGTCCGAATCACTATTGCTTTGACTAGAAGTATCTGAGTATACTAACTCATCTACTTGTAAAGGTTCAGAATTTCATGTTACTGAAGATTCAGACTCAGAAGACTCAATAAGCAGATTTGTTATTTTGGAAAGAATTTCTTCACTGAGATCTAGTTCATGAAGTTTTTTGTTCATTCTACAATATTTTGCAGTATGTCCTTTCTTTCCACATTTATAACAAGTAGCTTCTTTATAATTGAAAGGGGCTTTTGGTTTAGAAGTGTAAGGTTTTCTATTGGACTTCTTATAAGGCTTTGGAGGATTCTTATAGAAATTTTCTTTAGGACTAGGATAAGATCATTTAAACTTTCTAGAACCGTAATTCTTTTTGTAAGGTTTTGAAGAACATTTTCCTTCACAATCTTTGGAGGTACTAGTTTTGAAAGGATCATAGTTGAACTGTTTACAAAAACTACCTAGTTCTTGCTTAGATTTCCTAAGCTCCCATTTTAGGCGTTTCTGTAATTTCAAGTCTTGGAAAATCTTTAAACCTTCCTTATTGATAAAACTAACTAATTCACCATAGGTAAGTCTATCATAAGGGATATGGTTGTCATAGAGGGCTTTAATGGAATTTCTAACTTTTTCTCCTAGAAGGGTAGGTAAACCAGCAAGGAATTTTTCTTTTCAAGTTATATTATTAGCATCATCTCTTAGAAAGAGTCGTGTAAAGAAGGTGGTTTTATAACTTTGGAAATCACTAAGCTTTCTACATCTTAAGTTATGTAGTAACTCAGCATTTTTATCACGTAGGTGTGAGGGGTCACATATGAAATGGAGAGAAATGGTCAAAATTAAAGTAGCAACAGCATCTTGAATAGGACTGTTATATTCATCTAGAATAGGAACATTGTCTTCATCTGTTTGAATAGCATTCAAGATATCTAACTGTTGTTGTCTGGTGAGAAGATGATCTCACAATCCTTTAAGTTGACCGGTAAAACCAGCAACGAGAATCTCTGCAATAGCTTTATCAGAGGTTCCTGTTTGGGTTTTGTAGGCATTTGCTGCCATGGTCATTTGTTGTAATAGGCTAAGAATATTATATTCAGACATTCCATCTATATTCCATTCATAGACAGAAGATGCATTAAACCGGGACTGGCTTATTGCACTAGGCCTATTATTAATGGCTAAATCAGGAGGAGAAGTAGCAGGAAGTGCTAATTCCCAATGAACTTTGTTGACTTTAGAAACAGGTTTGGATTTTTCTTGAAAGGCTTCTATGTCTGAAGATGCTATAGAAGAATTATCTAAATCTAGAACTCCTATTCTACTACTAGATTGGGGAGTATCAAGGGCAATATCAATTTTCTTTTTTGAAGAGGAAGATGATGTTTCTATCCTATCCAATTGTTCTTTAATAGCTCTAATAAAATCAGATTTTGACTCATGGACAAGCTTCTGACTATCTTTAGAAACCTGGAATGGTTCAAAAATAGGCTTTTTAAGTTTCTTGTCTTCGTCAATTTTAACAGTCTTTAAAGGGGAAACAGTGATGGTAGATTGTTGGATTTGACTCTCTAGTCTAGTCAACTGTTTTCCTATTGTATTTAGATTAGTATTACATAAATTATTCTGTTGGATAATACTATCTAAGTCTTTATCTGTGTCATTGGCTCTATGTATCTTTAAAGGTGAGGCCTTAATCTGAATTGAAGGTTCACCATGATCTATAGTTATATTTCTCAAGGGAGGGTGTTCAGATTCAATGGTTCTATCACTATCAGAAAGATTCCATTGTGGAATTTTCTTTCTAATGGTAATGGGATTTGATTCTTTAAAAGGGTAAGAAATGTCATTTTCAGAAGCATACATTTCAAACCAATCAAAAAACGTAATGTGGACTTTATGCAAGTTTATAAATTCATAGTAGATTTCTTGAACTTGTTTTCTTTGGTTTAGAAAGTGTTTAAAAAACCAAAGTCTTTTTTCTTTATTCAAATCAGAATAAAAATCTTTATGCAAAGAGGCTTTATCCAATTTGAAATCTTTTTGCAGGACATTTATGACATTTTCCGTGACAGCAGAAAATGTTGGAGAAGTTGGGGGAGAAGGGTCTTTCTCCTCTTTACTTTGTTCATGTTGAGTACTAGTGTAGATAGGGTGAGGGATACTAGTAGTATAATCAACAGAACGTATAGAAGAACTAGGGATATCCGAGGTGGAAAACCTAGGTTGATCTTTGTATGACAGGTTCGGGATTTTAGAGAATTTTCTTTCTAGGGAGGGAATACTAGAAACAGATTCTAAATCACAGAACCTAGATGAAGTATTTCTTCTGAAAGATAATCTGACTTTTCCATCAGAATACTGAGTCACATTTTGTAACTCTGTATTTGGCTCAAGTTGTCTTGGAATCACTGGTTCAGTGGCTCCTTCTAGAATCCATTCATCAGGAAGGTTGATATCTTTCCATTGGATGGGTCTAGGAATGACAGTGTTTGATTTTGAGAGGTCAGTCTGCAAAAGAAGAGTTTCATCCTTTTTTGACTGGTTTGAAATGTATGCTTCTGAAAATGACATTTCTTACCCTTTTAAAGAATCAAATCCCATTACTATTAGAAAGAAAATTTCACAATGGAATCTTTCTGATAGTGATAGAACCATTGAATCTGAACACCCTCCCTTGAGAAATATAACTATAGATCATGGTGAACCTTCAGTTCAGATTAAGGCCTCACCTTTAAAGATACATAGAGCCAATGACACAGATAAAGACTTAGATAGTATTATCCAACAGAATAATTTCTGTAATACTAATCTAAATACAATAGGAAAACAGTTGACTAGACTAGAGAGTCAAATCCAACAATCTACAATCACTGTTTCCCCTTTAAAGACTGTTAAAATTGACGAAGACAAGAAACTTAAAAAGCCTATTTTTGAACCATTCCAGGTTTCTAAAGATAGTCAGAAGCTTGTCCATGAGTCAAAATCTGATTTTATTAGAGCTATTAAAGAACAGTTGGATAGGATAGAAACATCATCTTCCTCTTCAAAAAAGAAAATTGATATTGCCCTTGATACTCCCCAATCTAGTAGTAGAATAGGAGTTCTAGATTTAGATAATTCTTCTATAGCATCTTCAGACATAGAAGCCTTTCAAGAAAAATCCAAACCTGTTTCTAAAGTCAACAAAGTTCATTGGGAATTAGCACTTCCTGCTACTTCTCCTCCTGATTTAGCCGTTGATAATAGGCCTAGTGCAATAAGCCAGTCCCGGTTTAATGCATCTTCTGTCTATGAATGGAATATAGATGGAATGTCTGAATATAATATTCTTAGCCTATTACAACAAATGACCATGGCAGCAAATGCCTACAAAACCCAAACATGAACCTCTGATAAAGCTATTGCAGAGATTCTCGTTGCTGGTTTTACCGGTCAACTTAAAGGATGGTGGGATCATCTTCTCACCAGAAAACAACAGTTAGATATCTTGAATGCTATTCAAACAGATGAAGACAATGTTCCTATTCTAGATGAATATAACAGTCCTATTCAAGATGCTGTTGCTACTTTAATTTTGACCATTTCTCTCCATTTCATAGGTGACCCCTCTCACCTACGTGATAAAAATGCTGAGTTACTACATAACTTAAGATGTAGAAAGCTTAGTGATTTCCAAAGTTATAAAACCACCTCTTTACACGACTCTTTCTAAGAGATGATGCTAATAATATAACTTGGAAAGAAAAATTCCTTGCTGGTTTACCTACCCTTCTAGGAGAAAAAGTTAGAAATTCCATTAAAGCCCTCTATGACAACCATATCCCTTATGATAGACTTACCTATGGTGAATTAGTTAGTTTTATCAATAAGGAAGGTTTAAAGATTTGCCAAGACTTGAAATTACAGAAACGCCTAAAATGGGAGCTTAGGAAATCTAAGCAAGAACTAGGTAGTTTTTGTAAACAGTTCAACTATGATCCTTTCAAAACTAGTACCTCCAAAGATTGTGAAGGAAATTTTCTTCAAAACCTTACAAAAAGAATTACGGTTCTAGAAAGTTTAAAAGATCTTATCCTAGTCCTAAGAAAATTTCTATAAGAATCCTCCAAAGCCTTATAAGAAGTCCAATAGAAAACCTTACACTTCTAAACCAAAAGCCCCTTTCAATTATAAAGAAGCTACTTGTTATAAATGTGGAAAGAAAGGACATACGGCAAAATATTGTAGAATGAACAAAAAACTTCATGAACTAGATCTCAGTGAAGAAATTCTTTCCAAAATAACAAATCTGCTTATTGAGTCTTCTGAGTCTGAATCTTCAGTAACAGGAAATTCTGAACCTTTACAAGTAGATGAGTTAGTTGACTCAGATACTTCTAGTCAAAGCAATAGATATTCGGACACAGATTCTTACTTAAAGAATAAGAAACTTAATGTTTTAACTAAAGAACAAGAAACTTTTCTTGATATTGTAAAACATATTTCAAATCCTGATTTACAAAGAGAATATCTTGATAAACTTCTAAAAACTTTTGACAAATGTGAATCTTCCAAAACTCCTCTTTTAAAACAGAATACTTATGATCTTACTCAGATCCAAAGTAAAAAGAAAAATAAAAAAGATACACTCAGTTTTCAAGACCTTCAAAAAGAAATTCAAGAAATAAAGTTTGAAATAAAAGATTTAAAAGAAAAACAGAAAAATGATTCTGAAACCATCTAACTTCTTCTTAAAAGTCAGTTGGAAGGAAACTCAGAAAAAGATCCAGATTCTGAAAATGATGAGACTGGGATCCAAAATCTTGATTGTAAAGAACCACTTCCAAATGATTTTCTTTTTGTTCTAAAACAAGTGACAACAAGAAAATATTTAATTTGGATTACTTTAATCCTCTCATCAGATTTCCAAATTGACACAGTTGCCTTGTTTGACACAGGTGCTGATTTAAATTGCATAAAAGAAATTATTATTCCTAATAGATTTCATAAAGAAACGCATGAAAGACTTTTTGCCGCAAATAATTCAAAATTAAAAATTTCTTCCAAAGTAGATGCTTCAATTCCAAATGATGGTTTTGAATTCAGGACTTCCTTTCTGTTAACAAATGATATACATCATGCTGTTATCCTTGGAACTCCTTTCATAAACCTCATTACTCCTTACACTGTTAATTATGATGGTATAACCTTTAAAGCAAAAAATAAGAAATTAAAGTTTTCCTTTATTGAAAAACCCAAAACGAGAAATTTAAATATTGTAAAAGCTTGTTCTGTTTACCAGAACCATGTTAGTGTTTTGTTAAAGAAAAAACAAAATGACTTACTTTATTTAAAAAAAGATTTAAATTTTGAAAGACTTGAAAAACAATTACAACTGATTTTGTAAAACAAAAGATTAATGATTTCAAAGTTTTAATTGAGAAAGAAATCTGTGCTGATCTACCTTCAGCTTTTTGGAGTAGGAAGCAACATTTGATAGATCTTCCTTATGAGTCCTCTTTTGATGAAAAACAAATCCCTACAAAAGCTAGACCTATTCAGATGAATATGGACTTAGAAAAACATTGTAGGAATGAGATCGAAGATTTAGAATCCAAAGGTTTAATTGTTAAGTCTAGATCCCCTTGGTCTTGCGCCGCTTTCTATGTAAATAAAAATTCTGAAATAGAAAGAGGTACACCAAGACTTGTGATAAACTACAAGCCTTTAAACAAAGCCCTAAAATGGATTAGGTATCCCATACCTAACAAAAAAGATTTGCTTCAAAAACTTCACTCTGCTTTCATATTTTCAAAATTTGATATGAAGTCTGGTTTTTGGCAAATTCAAATTCATCCTAAAGACCGTTATAAGACTGCTTTTACTGTTCCATTTGGACAATTTGAATGGACAGTTATGCCATTTGGTCTAAAGAATGCACCTTCTGAATTTCAAAGATTATGAATGACATCTATAACCCTTACTCAGATTTTTGCATAGTCTATATTGATGATGTATTAATCTTCTCAAAAGACATTGATCAACATTTCAAACATTTAAAGACTTTTTATTTTGCCACTAGGAAAGCTGGTCTAGCTGTTTCTAGTACAAAGATTTCTTTGTTTCAGACTAAAGTTAGATTCCTAGGACATTATATTTCCAAAGGAACAATTACACCCATTGAAAGATCTCTAGCTTTTGCTGATAAATTTCCTGATAAAATCATTGATAAAACCCAACTCCAAATATTTCTAGGTAGTTTAAATTATGTTCTAGATTTTTGTCCTAATATCAATAGGATTGCAAAACCCTTACATGATAGGTTAAAGAAAGTTCATGTCCCTTGGACTGATGAACACACCAAAGCTATTAGATTAATAAAAGATACCGTTAAAGAAATCCCCTGTTTATATTTAGCTAACCCTAGTTTACCAAAAGTTGTTGAAACTGATGCGTCTGACTTAGGGTATGGTGGTATTTTAAAGCAAGTTGAGAATAATAAAGAACAAATAGTACAATATGTTTCTGCCCATTGGAATGATTGTCAGAAAAATTATTCTACCATTAAAAAAGAAATATTATCCACTGTTCTATGCATTTCAAAATTCCAAAGTGATTTGCTAAATCAAAAATTTCTACTAAGAATTGATTGTAAAGCTACAAAACATGTTTTAGAAAAAGATGTTCATAACATTGCATCAAAACAGATTTTTGCACGATGGCAAGCAATTTTGAGTGTTTTTGATTTCGAAATTGAATTTATTAAAGGAGATAAAAATTCTGTTCCAGATTTTCTAACCAGAGAATTTCTTCAAAACAGATAATGCCACCCAAAAAGAAAGACACTGGCAAAGCCAAACTTAAAGAACCAGCTATCCAAAGCACCTACAAAGAATCTCAATCTCCTCCACCAATTCCAAAATTAGCCTCTGGCATTCCCATTAAACCTTGAGTTGACACGATCCAAGAAGACGAAGAATCTTCATCCAAAGCTATTACTTCTCAGGAACAGGTAAATGAATGGATTGAATCCATCTCTAAATCACCTGAACTTATTCTTACTCTACAAAGCTTTTCAAAAAACCAAGAAATCCAAAAGACATCTTCTAAAGAAGTTATTTTTCCAAAATCTCAAAAGAAATCGTTTTAAGTGGGAATTCTTCTTCCCAATTTATTTCTCCAAAACCTTCCCAAAAGTCCGATTGGTTTAATAAAACCCATCAACAAAATATTTTAAGTGTTGAAGATGGGTTTTATAATCCTGATCCATTTGTGACTCTTTCAAAATTTTTTCCAAAGGGTTGGTTTTTCAAACCTTGGGATTTATCAAAACCCCAATCCTTTTATCAAGACATTCTCGAATTCACAGAATCTGTGAAATTCAAGCATTTTTACCTTGCTGATACTCATTCTGAACCAGCCTATTCAACGGCTACTATCCTTAAAGTCCTATCTCCAAAGCAATGGGGAGAACCCCTTCATAACCCCAAATTCTTTCCCGCCAATTTTCAAAATCGTTTAAACCACTGCTTATCTTTCTCTTATTGGGATTACCAGCAAGCATGGTTTAATACATTTCTTATTCAAAATCCAAAGAAAAGCCAATCATGGTTATTTTTCTTTAATTCAAAAATAACTATTGAAAGCCTTCCAAATTGGTTCCAACATTGGTGGAACTACTATGGACCAAGCCCAGATATCCTTACCCCAAATGCAAAAGCCTGTTTAAACCTCTTTAAAGCCCATTACATTCCTTCTGATCCAGAAAGAAGATTTCCCCTTTTTTTCTGTTTCTGCACAAAATTTTTCTTACCATGGGTCTGGATGTGGAGTCTTCAATTCCACACTCACGAATCCCAATTAATTGTCCAAAGAACTTTCAAAGTTAAGTGGTGGTCTAAATTTGATGAGGAGTCCAAACTGTCCCAACATATGGTCCAGCAGTGGCTCTGTTCTAAAGGACATTTAAAATCAAATGTTGAGGAAATTAAAGCCCAAAATACTTTCCTCTCTCAGAAGTCTTCGGCCCAGTCTCTCTTGGCCGGTGCCAAATCTGAAGAAGAGTATTTTCAAATTATGCAACAGCTCCTTGCTTCTAGGCCTGCTTCATCTGCTGCCAGCTCATCAAGTAGTGGGGAGCCACAACCATTTATTTCCCTTGGAGATGATAACGAAGACGACTGTTTCGGTATTCTATCCTCTTTAAAGCATTAAAAAAAAGTATTTGAGTAAAAGAAAATTATTTTCTTTTCCCCTTCACTCACTATTCTCATCACGAGAAAAAAACTGTGGGATTAGAAATTTTCAAAAATTTTTACTGCATCAGAGAGCATCCAAAGCTCAAGACAAAGACCGGTGGGACCACGAGCATCTTTTCTTATGACAAAGCCATGTGAAGCAAAAGCATCCAAAGCCATGTGAAGAAAGCAAGCATCCATCTTATCTTATGACAAAGTCATGTGAAGCAAAAGCATCCAAAGCCATGTGAAGAAAGCAGAGCATCTTACTATTCAAAGCACGTTACAGAAGTCAAAAAAGCAGAGCATCTTACTGTTTTGATAATTGTAATAATTCAAAGTCGTTGTAATAATTCAGAGTGGTTGGTTGATTGGGTATATAGTTCCCATTAACTCTCAGAAGAGAGCATCCGTGTTTTTTAGATCCATTTTCAAAGTTTTCTCTGGACTCCATATTCTCTCAAAAGAAAACATTTCTCTTAGTTTAGTTTTAGATATAGTTCTTTCTAAAGAAAAATGTAAGCATTTATTTTTTTAAAAAAATAAAATAAAAATATACAAAGCTGTTTATTTTTCCTGTAATTTATTTTGCAAAGCATGCTTGTAGATTGATACTTATATCAATTCTGCCATTTACAAACTGCTACTGATCCTCTGAGGCATAGAGACCAGATCTCTCCCCTCAGTTGTATTTTCTCTTCTCCCTCCTCCTTCAGAGCACCATTTCTGGGATCCAGATCTGGTACTGTGTTTGCAAACCCCGAGCCAATCTTATTAAAATCTGATAATTGTATGTTCTAATGATAATTGCTTTTATTCTTGAGATCCTGTCTTGTGTTATATATATATATATATATATATATAGATAATATATATATGATTTTCCTACCCAAAAATTGTGACTTAGGCCTTGACAAGCCTCATTTCACTTGATATTGCTGGTGGGGAAGTAATCAGTTAACAAGATTTTCTAGATAATTAATATGCAGCTGATGAATGTAGAGTACAGCCACTGCATGACCTGCATGAAGCAACACAGAAACTTCCCCATGGTTTCCAGCAAGCATCAACAATCATACATGAATCCAAGTTAATTTTTGGTGGTTTGATTGGGGCTTTGGTTGTCATTGGTGATAGTCAACAAATGGTGAACAAATGGTGCCACCAAATCAGGGAGTGAAAGGTGGGTGAATAGTAACAAACATTTCCTATAAATTCAAGCATTCCCAGTGAGCTTCATCATCCCAAAGTGTAGAGTGTATAGAGAGAAAGTGAGGTTTTTCATTTGTTTCAAGTGTTGTAAACATTGTAATGTATTCTTGATAGTAATAGATAACGATTCGGTTTTTCCTCAAATACTCTCTAGAGTGATTAGTGAATCACAACAAGTGGTATTATGAGCTTCAGTTATTCTTTGGGGTCGTAAAATCGAATAACAGAGCTTCCATTCGGAAAATTGGTTTCGACGAAAATTGTCAAAAATCAATTTTAAGGGTACCATCAGGTAGTTCACGGAGAGACGAGCACAGTGGTATTTTCCGACGACCGATCCGACGTCCAGATTTGCCGCACGCGCCGAACGCACCTTCCAGTAGCCCGTCCACGTGCCGCCAGTCGCGCCACGTCAGCATCCAGTCAGCAGACACATCATCCGTACGTCAACGCCACGTCATCCGCCACATCAGCGCCACGTGTCTGCCACGTCAACGAACCGGTCGCACACTGCCATGTCAGCACTGCACCATCATCAACCACGTCAGCACTGCAACGTCAGCAGCCTAGTAAATTTCATTTAGCCCCTGAAGTTTTGAAATTTACAGTTTTACCCCAGAACTTTTAGAAATTTACAAATCAGCTCATGTGTCGAATTTAGACCAATGAAGTGTCTATTCCACCATTTTCAACCATTCCAGACGCAACGGTGACCTCCGATTTGTGAAATTCAGCCCCGATTTTAGTGTATTTTCATTTTAAACTTTAAAACTTAAAATGGAAATGGAATATTCATCTTCTGGTGCAATGATTAAACTTGCTGCAACTAATTACTCCCTCTAGAGACCTCGGATGATAGATTTTTTGCATTGCAAAGATCTATTAGATGTCATCGAGTTGAAGGGAGTGAAACCAGAGTCTGTTAAGGAGTATGACTGTAATAAACTCAACAACAGAACTTTGGGTCAGATTAGGCAGTGGATCGGTCACATTGTCTTCCACCACGTAGCACAGGATTCAGATGCTTACGGGATGTGGATAAAGCTGGAAGACATGTTCCAGGCCAAGATAGCTCGGAATAAAGCCCTGTTAATGAGGCATTTGGTGAACCTGAAGCTACAGAGTGGAACTTCCGTTGCAGAACACACCAACGAGTTCCAAAGCCTGGTGAACCAGCTGTCTACATTAGACATGCAGCTGAGAGATGAAGTACAAGCCCTCTTATTACTCAGTTCCCTTCCTGATAGCTTGGAGACACTGGTGGTTACTCTCAGCATTACACTCCAAGAGGTAAAGTTACCATGCCTATGGTAAAAGATGCCATGTCGAATGAAGAGTCCAGGAGAAAAGATGTTGGCTCAGAACAGACAGAAGCCTTCGTCACAGAGACTCGAGGAAGACATCAAGGAAGAGACGGAGAGAGAGGCAGAAGCACAACCAGGGGCAGATCCTCAGATGGAAGGAAACCTACCTATAAGTGCTACCATTGTGGCATTGTAGGCCACCTAAAGAAGAATTGCCGAAAACTGCAACGAGAGCAGGGACAAGGTAATCACCAGCCGAAGAATGATGAAGGAGAGACATTGGTCGTTGTCCAAGGAGATGTAGCAATATGCTCCATGCAGGAAGAGACATTCCTTCACAACGCAACCCAAGATGCTGAGTGGGTGGTAGATACTGTAACATCCTACCACGTCACTCCTCACAAGGATTTCTTCCAACATACAAAGCATGAGACTTTGGAGCAGTGAAGATGAGAAATATTAGTTCCTCTGGGATAGTAGGAATGTGTGATATTCAGTTGCGGACAAATATCGGGTTACATTGACCTTGAAGGATGTCCTGCATGATCCAGAACTTCGGCTGAATGTACTCTCGGGGATAGCTCTTGACAAATAAGGCTACGACAATCACCTCAGAAATGGCACATGGAGAATGACGAAATGTGTCATGGTTGTCGCCCGAGGACATGCTTGCGGTGCACTATACAAGACTCATGTGAAGATTTGTGCAAACAGCCTCAATGTAGCTGAAAAATAGGCTTCTCAAAATCTGGGGAACCGGAGACTCAGACACATGAGTGAGAGAGAGATGTCTACCCTGAATAAGAATGAGCTTACCAATGATGCTGCACGAGGTCCTTGCAACTACTATCTGATTGGTAAGCAACACAGAGTCTCGTTTAATTTCTCTTCAGAGAGAAGAACATAGTTGCTCAGTCTGGTGCACTATGATGTTTGTGGTCCATTGGAGGTTGATTCGTTGGGCGGTAACAAGTATTTTCTGACTTTCATTGATGATGCTTCTCGGAAAATCTGGGCGTATTTCCTCAAGACGAAGGATCAGGTCCTAGATCAGTTCAAGCTGTTCCACGCCATGGTAGAGCATGAAACAGGGAAGAAGCTGAAGTGTGTTCGCACAGACGATGAAGGCGAGTACAGTTCCAGGGAGTTCAAAGCCTACTGCAGGAGACACGAAATTCGACATGAGAGAACTGTTCTACACACACCACAACATAATGGTGTCGCTGTGAGAATGAACCGCACCATTATGGAGAAAGTCAGAGGAATGATCAGTATGGCTAAGCTGCCAAAGCCATTCTGGGGAGAAGCCGTTCGTACCGCCTGCTACTTGATCAACGAATCACCATCTCTACCGTTGAACTTGGAGATTCCGGGAAAATTATGGTCTGGTAAGAATCCCCCCTACACTCACCCTAGAGTATTCGGTTGTTTAGCCGTTGCACATGTATCCAAGGAGCTCGGGAAGAACTCGATGCAAGGACAACTCCATGTATATTCCTAGGCCATGTAGATGAAGAATTTGGATACAGACTATGAGATCCAAAGAAAAAGATGGTCATTAGAAGCCAAGAAGTAGAGTTTCTTGAAGTCCGGAAAATTGAAGACATTGAAATGCCCATGATGTCTTCCAATTCCAGTGCTGACAGAAATCCAGACCCAGCACCAGCACAATTGGCCACAGATAGGGTGCACGAGGAAATTCCAGAAGCAGAACCAGATGAGGCAAATGGGGATATTGAGCAGGGGGAGACACAACCTGTTCCATCGGAGATTACAGAAGAGAGTGTTGAGCAGGGGGAGCCGCAACCCACTCCACTAGAAGCTAAAAGATCATTCACAGAGATGGATGAAGATAGACCTCCTGAAACCAGTGGACCTCAGACAAGAAGATCTGAGCGAGGCAAGATTCCATCAACCAGATATCAGAGATCTGAAATACTCTGCTTACTGATGATGGGAAGCCAGATAGTTTCCCACAAGGCAAGAAGGCACTGAGGAACAAATAGGTGAATAAACATGGCAGCAGAACTATGCAGAGATGCAGTGAAGTGTGCTATGCAGAGACACATCTGACATGTCAACAAAGATGATTACTCAGGACAAGCTAGAGTTGTGCAGAGATATAGCCGGGATAGCTGTCAGATAACGATTGTTTCAGATGCAGCTGAAGTACAGCCACTGCATGACCTGCATGAAGCAACACATAAGCTTCCCCATGGTTTCCAACAAGCATCAACAATCATACATGAATCCAAGTTAACTTTCGGTGGTTTGATTGGGGCTTGGTTGTTATTGGTGATAGTCAACATATGGTGCCACCAAATCAGGGAGTGAAAGGTGGGTGAATAGTAACAAACCTTTCCTATAAATTCAAGCATTCCTAGTGAGCTTCATCATCCCAAAGTGTAGAGTGCATAAAGAGAAAGTGAGGTTTTTCATTTGTTTCAAGTGTTGTAAACATTGTAATGTATTATTGATAGTAATTTATAACGATTCGGTTTTTCCTCAAATACTCTCTAGAGTGATCAGTGAATCACAACAAGTGGTATCATGAGCTTCGGTTATTCTTTGGGGTCGTAAAACCGAATAACAGAGCTTCCGTTTGGAAAATTTGTTCCGATGAAAGTTGTCAAAAATCAATTTTGAGAGTACCATCAGCTAGTTCACGGAGAGACGAGCATGGTGGTATTTTCCGGCGACCGATCCGACGTCCAAATTTTTCGCACGGGTCGAACGCGCCTTCCAGTAGCCCGTCCACGCGCCGCCAGTCGCGCCACGCGCCGCACGCGCTTTCAGAGCTTGAAGAAGATGAGCCACGTCAGCCCCACATCAGTGTCCAGTAAGCAGACGTCATCTGCACGTCAGCGCCACGTGTCTACCACGTCAATGAACCGGTCGCACACTGCCACGTCAGCACTGCCACATCATCAGCCACGTCAGCACTGCCACGTCAGCACCTGGTAAATTTCATTTAGCCCCCTGAAGTTTTGAAATTTATAATTTTACCCCAGAACTTATAGGAATTTACAAATCAGCCCATGTGTCGGATTTAGACCAACGAGTGTTTATTCCATCATTTTTTACCGTTCCAGACGCAACGGTGACCTCCGATTTGTGAAATTCAGCCCCGATTAAATATTGACATGCTAAGTCCCTACTCACCGAGTGAATGAGCACTAAATAAATAATCGCATATTATGTCCCTCGAGAACCCTTAAGAAGTGAGCAAGTAAAACCTCTCGAGAAATGAAAAAGTATTTATTAAAAATCCACATATCCTCAGTTACGAATTGTGCGAGCAATAACGTATATTAAAGATCTACGTGTTCTTTCTCGCGAAGTTAGCGAGCAACAGCTCTCGCGAATAGGGGTGGCAGAAAGTCCGAGTCCGGCCCATTGCCATGCATACTCGCGAAGTGAAAGCGCATTTATTAAAGACCCCACATATCCCATCTCACGAAGTTAAAGAGCAGAGTTCTCACGTATTGAAGGAACAGTAATTAACGACATTCTCATGAGACCTAAGAGATTCAGGTCCACTAACTAAGCCCGCTTGCCTCAAACAATAGTGACCAAAAAATGGGTAGGCGAGCAAGTTCGTAAGAGTTCAAGATAGGTTTGAATTTTGTATTTCTATCTCAGTCCTAAAAGGATATGAGGATAGTCATGAAAGATAAGGATAAACTAGAGTTTTTTTTAACTGTAAAAAGGGCTATATAATGTACGAGAAAAGGAGGAGACAATAATTTTAAAAACAAAAACAAAAATAAAAAATAATAAATTCTTAGAAAATAGTGAAATTATTCAACTCAAGTAAAAGGTCGACGAGTTTACCGGAGGGATTTGTCAAGTTATTCATGGACAGATCTGCATGCATTTTCTTATACTGAATCTTAATAATCAAGGGTGATATTGTAATGTGATTTCTTTGATGAAATGTTGGTGTGAATTTTATTTCTTTTTTCTATATTTTTTTTCTTTCAAATGTGTTGGATCAATATAAGCGCTTGCAACAAATGTCCGCGAGCCGTTTTTATCTCGTTTGTGATATAATTTTAGGAAATATATTTGATGTAGATTTTGGTGAGTTTTTATGATAATTATAAGTTATCGTTTAATGTCACACCGAACACATAGTTACTGTTATCTTGTAAATATTTTGTATTTAACAAAAATTATAATTTCACAATATAAGATTATTTTTTTACATTACCTTATACTTCTCATTTTTGTTTCATAGTTTTATAAACTAACACTCTTATGGTTTGTGTTTACTTGAGAATAATGAGAATAAATGAATGAGAATCATTTCCATTAATATTATTTATTTTCTAAAATTGAATAAAAATGGAAATGAGAATGAGAGTGAAGTCCACACATTTGGAAGTGGGGAATGAAAGTCTCATTCCCACCACCTCATAAGAATGAGATTCTTATTCTCATTATTGATGAGAAATTACAATATTGCATCTAAGTAATTATTATAAATAATAAATAAAATATATCAATAATTCATAATAAAATATTTTTTTTAACATTTTAATAAAATAATATTTAATAAAAAAAATTAATATTCCAGTAATTTTAATAAATTAATACTTAATTTATAACTAATGGTACTTTTATTTTAACTTGTTCATTCATTGTGAGTACTATTACTTCATTCCAATTTTGATTCCTACGGCTAACTAAACAATTTATTATGATTCTGATTTATCATTCTCATTCTAACTCATTCTAATTTCACTCATTTCGATTACGAGTACGTAACGCACCATAATTATAAATGCAAAACCAACGAATATATAACTAACTAGGCCAAAAAGGACAGACCTTTTGGTTAGCCTTCCTTTATGCACCCAACAAGAGTTTTAAAAAAAGAAAAAAAAAAACAAAAACAAAACCATATCCACACACCCAAAAACACATGGTTCGAATCCCACTAGATGCATTTCCTGATGCCATGTCCCCTGGTGGTGAAAAGCCAGCGACTTAACCCTGATCTGTGTGGGGAAATTTCTGAGGGCACGGGGCACAGATCTGGGGATTAGTCGAGGTGCGAGTAAGCTGGTCCGGACACCCCGGTTATCCAAAAAAAAAAAAACACACAGGAAAATACAACTCATAGATGCAGAAAAGGAAGGAAATATTGGACAAATTAAGGTGTCACATCTGAGACATGGCCCTTCTTTTGTAATAAAATTGCAGCATAAAAGCATTTTGAATTCTGTGAAAAACAACTCACTTATCTTGCAAGGACCACAACATAAGGGTCCCTTCCCCAACTAAATTGTTTCATGCCATTTATTTTCATTCGCCAATTTAGACCACACTCCTTTTGTTGAGTTGAGATCTTCTTTTCTTAATTTATTTGATATTCATATTATATACCATTTATTCGAATTATTATTGTTAATATAATCAATATATATATATATATATATTGCGTATTAACCATGGGATAAACAATAGATTCATTATATATATCTTCATTTGCTTTCGATCAAACTTTAAGATGGGGGGACAAGATAAGGTATTACCTTTATACGCAATAAATACTATATATGAGGTAAATATTTTTTTAGTCCTTATGGTTTGAGCTAATTATTCAAAATATCCTTATTGTATAGGGATGATAAAAAATCTCATGTTTCGATCATCATCCGTGACGGTTTTTCTCAAATAAAATTTAACTTGGGATTTAATAAGTTTTTTGTTGTAAATCCGGAATTTTATTGACAAAACTTAAATTCCCAAATTATTTAATTCGAGATTCGAGAGAAAAAATCAATGCGATAGTAAAAAGGTAAAAAAAATTACAAGATTCGGACATGATAATGATTGATAAATTCAAACTCATCCCGATCGATGACAACTTTATTGTTGTGTTTGTAATGTTAAAAATTATCTCATTATTATTCTCTATTTTTCAATTGTTGCATATCTAATTTTGTTAGATTTTTAATTTATATTAGATTGAAAAAAAAACTATAATTTATTGTTGAAAAGGTAAATCTAACGATTATGAAGATATCATCTGTAAAAAGTAAAGGATATAATTTTACCCAAAATGGAAGCGGATAAAGGGAATCGTGATTCATGGGATCATGTCATTGAAGAGTCTAAACACACGTGTGGACGTGTTAATGCAGATGATGATGAGATGTGGGACTGAAGAAGCCAAACGTGATTAGAAAGTTCAAATTTTGGGATCTCTTTAATGGAGAAGAGGTGGCAGGCCCCACCTTCATTACCTGGTCTTTTTATCATATCTTTATTAAAATGTCACGAAACTAAACTGAATGATTAGTCGATTCGATTTACTTATGGAAGAGGAAGACTACCAAATAAAAACTTCAGTAAACAAAAAATACATACAAAACTGATGAAGATGTTAAGATATTTATTCTAATATTATAGGCTTATATTAATTGTGATACAGGTTTTAATAGAAATAGATAAGATAATTGGTTTTGTAATGGAAATTGTGAAGCCCAATTTTATGATCTAATAAAGTGGGCTCCAACTCTGTATTATTTGATGTGTGGATATTAGAGCGGGTTCTGGATTTGTTATGGGCTTTTGATGGGTGAGCCCATTATATCCATAAATTTGTGAGCTAAGGTCTCAACCTCACTCCCATACATAACTTACTCAATTATAAACTTCATCAAAATGATTTATTTGTTAAGCTTTGGTCTCTCTCATTTATGTGTATTTAGTACACTTACTTCCCTAAGCAAATTGTGCATTTGTTATACTTACTACACTTAGTAAGTTTGTGTGCAGCATGTATATATATATATATATGCATGCAATTGGTTGTTTAACAATATGAACAACACAAAAGTAATACACACACAGAGAAGCATTCAAGATATATGCACAGTGGGCAATTCTTTGCAATGCCGAGAAGTAAAAAATTCTTCTTAAGAGAGTGAAAAGCATAAGCTTTGAATAAATCAGGGATAAGGAAGCTTTCAGGAGAGTAAGTTTCTCATCATCAAGAAGTATGAAGTAGAAGGTGATATCCTCAGTGCAACTTATCAACGGATCTACAGAAATGGATTCTAAATCAGGTAAGCTCCCTGGATTATCCAATTAATTCATTAATTGTATTCTAAGCTCTTGTGCTAAAGATCCTGTTTTGCAAATAAATTTTTTCAGAAGAATCCTAAAATTCAAACACACACACAATTTTCTTTTGGACGAGTTCAATTTTCATTGGTTTCATGTACTTTAATAGAGATGAATTAATATCATTAAAAATTATTTTAATTATCAATATTAATCTTCGGATTAAATGAGATCAATATTTTAAAATTATTTCTAACTTAAATAAAAATATTAATTAAAATAACTACATCCATGTATTGATGAAAATGATTCGAAGTATCCGATTTCTATATATCATGTGAAAAATAAATTTATTTTTTGATACATATTGTTGGAAATTAATTGTTGTTAATTATTTGGTGTTCTTAAATAACAACAATTAGTAATAATTTCATGTTGGAAATTATTAAGTTAATTATTTGGTGTTATTAAATAACAACAATTAGTAATGATTTCATGTTGGAAATTATTAAGTAACAACAAGAGTTGTTAATCAAATAATTAAGTAACAACAAGAGTTGTTAAGTAACAACAATTAGTGAAATGTTAAGTGTGGAACATATGATACACCATGATGTTAACATTTTTTGTAAGGGTTAGAGAAAGTCATTATGCATCATAATAATGAGATTAATAGTAATCAATGCATGTGATTACATAGTGACTTGGTTTCCCTCCTATAAATAAGACCATTTGCTTATTGAGTTAAGTAATCAATTAAGTTTGATTAAGAGGTATCTGCAAGAAGAAATGTATGCAATTGTGTTGTGATTAATTTAGATTTATTTCAATAGTTTGTAAATAAATCTAAGACCAGTAATACATGTATGGTTAGATCCTAAGAAGACAAATATATAAATATATTAGGGATTATGTTTCCTAACACATATAAATTCTCTCACCCATCTGTAAATATCGAGGTAATTATTTATTATTATTATTATTATTATTATATTATTATTATTATTATTATTATTATTATATATAACGTAAATAAATGCACATGTTCCATCACATATTAGAACAAAAAAATGCAAAGCACTTTAATCGCATCATGGTGTAACGAAATTTTTCAAGCAAACGTAAAAATGGGAACCAGTTATGTCAACAGTGGTCCACACGTAAGAGAACTAATAGTTAGTAGGAATTGGGCCCTCACTTAGGCCCAATATTAAGTGATACTGTGTTTCGTCAATTACTTTATATAAAACATAGCCCACGAGTGGCCCATTTGACTCGATATCCGGCAGCATGAGGCCCATCTCGCCCATAATTTAGTAAAACAAGTTATATACCTTTAATGACACTTCATTGTAGACCGGGCCGGCGGTTTGGTTCGGTTCCGGTTCCGGTTCCATTTGTTTTTTTTTTTTTAACTTTTTTGAAAATAAAAGTTAAATTACAAGTAATTACATTAAATTATTTTTTTTGAAAATAATTACAAATAAAATTACATAATTACAAATAAAATTATGTAAATTACAAATTACGTTAAATTACATTACATAATTACACTAAATTACAAATAAAATTCTTATCTAAAAAATTAAAAAAATATATTATTTTATAAATTCAAACCGGTTCCAACGATTCCAACCGGTTCGGCTAGGGGAGGAACCCTAACCGAACCGGTTAGGTTCCGGAACCGATTGGAATCGGAACCGTCCGGTTCCAATCGGTTCGGTTCGGTGAACCGAACCGGAACCTTGGCCAGGTCTACTTCTGTATCCTACTTTTATTATTCAAAAGAAGAAAAAAAAATCTCAGTTGATTTGATTGGATTGGATTTTGGTTGCCTCATTGAATTTATAGGCTATAAATAAAAATTTCTCAACTCCTCTATTACATGAACTCATATTCTCTTGTGATTGTATTCAATTTTGGGCTTGAGTATAATTTTATATTTTTTTTTATTGTAAACAATGTTATAACTAGTTCAAATTTTTTTATTCATTTTTTGAAATTTTTTTAAGGGTAAATGCATTAATCCGATTATCTAATTAGTTTTTATAATTTAAAATATTTGTCAAAACATTTATTTTTATTAAAATTTACTTGGTTATTCTCGAGTTGCATGTTAGATATGTTTTAAATTTTAAGTTATTTCAGACAAAAAATACTATTTTTTAAAAAAAAATTTTAAAAAGAAAAATACTAATCTAATTGAAATCAAAATCTATAATTATACAAAATATAATTATTAAAATAATTATATTAACTTATACATAAAAAAATATACTAATCAATAACCACAAAATTGAAGATATATATACTAATCAAAGTTGCAGCCAGTTTTGAAATCATCTCCTGTGTCGGATTTAGACCAACGAAGTGTCTATTCCACCATTTTCGACTGTTCCGGACGCAACAGTGACCTCAGATTTGTGAAATTCAGCCCCAATTTATTTATTTACATTTTAAACTTTAAAACTTAAAATGAAAATTGGAGATTCGTCTTCTGGTGCAATGATTAAACTGGCTGCAACTAATTACTCCCTCTGGAGACCTCGGATGATAGATTTTTGTATTGCAAAGATTTGTTTGATGTCATCGAGTTGAAGGGAGTGAAACCAGAGTCTGTTAAGGAGTATGACTGGAATAAACTCAACACTAGAACTTTGGGTCAGATAAGGCAGTGGATCGGTCATAGTGTCTTCCACCACGTAGCACAGGATTCAGATGCTTACGGGATGTGGATAAAACTGGAAGACATGTTCCAGGCCAAGACAGCTCGGAATAAAGCCCTGTTAATGAGGCGTTTGGTGAACCTGAAGCTACGGAGTGGAAATTTTGTTGCAGAACACACCAACGAGTTCCAACGCCTGGTGAATTAGCTGTCTGCAGTAGATATTGCAGCTGAGAGATGAAGTTCAAGTCCTCTTACTACTCAGTTCCCTTCCTGATAGTTGGGAGACATTGGTGGTTACTCTCAACAATTCCGCTCCAGGAGGTAAAGGTACCATGCCTATGGTAAAAGATGTCATGTCGAATGAGGAGTCCAGGAGAAAAGATGTTGGCTCAGAACAGACAGAAGCCTTCGTCACAGAGACTCGAGGAAGACATCAAGGAAGAGAAGGAGAGAGAAGCAGAAGCACAACCAGTGGTAGATCCTCAGATGGAAGGAAACCTACCTATAAGTGCTACCATTGTGGCATTGTAGGCCACTAAAGAAGAATTGCCGAAAACTACAACGAGAGCAGAGAGAAGGCAATCACCAGCCGAAGAATGATGAAGGAGAGACACTGGTCGTTGTCCAAGCAGATGTAGCAATATGCTCCATACAAGAAGAGACATGTCTTCACAACGCAACCCAAGATGTTGAGTGGGTGGTAGATACTGCAGCATCCTACCACGTCACTCCTCACAGAGATTACTTCACAACCTACAAAGCATGAGACTTTGGAGCAGTGAAGATGGGAAATATCAGTTCCTCTGGGATAATAGGAATGGGTGATATTCAGTTGCAGACAAATGTCAGGTGTACATTGACCTTGAAGGATGTCCTGCATGTTCCAGAACTTCTGCTGAATGTACTTTCGGGAATAGCTCTTGACAAACAGGGTTATGACAATCACTTCAGAAATGACACATGGAGAATGACAAAAGGTGTCATGGTTGTCGCCCGAGGACATGCTTGCGGAACACTATACAAGTCTCATGTGAAGATTTGTGCAGACAGCCTCAATGTAGCTGAAAAAAAGGATTCTCAAAATCTGTGGAATCGGAGACTCGGACACATGAGTGGGAGAGGGTTGTCTACCCTGAATAAGAAAGAGCTTACCAAGGATGATGCACGAGGTCCTTGCAACCACTACTCGATTTGTAAGCAACACAGAGTTTCATTTGATTTCTCTTCAGAGAGAAGATCAGAGTTGCTCAATCTGGTGCACTCTGATGTTTGTGGTCCCTTGGAGGTTGATTCATTGGGCGGTAACAAGTATTTTCTGACTTTCATCGATGATGCTTCACGGAAAATCTGGGTGTATTTCCTCAAGACGAAGGATCAGGTCATAGATCAGTTCAAGCTGTTCCACGCCATGGTAGAGCATGAAACAGGGAAGAAGCTGAAGTGCTTTCGCACAGACGATGGAGGCGAGTACAGTTCCAGAGGGTTCGAAGTCTACTGCATGAGACACGGGATTTGACATGAGAGAACTGTTCCATACACACCACAACATAATGGTGTCGCTGCGAGAATGAACCGCACCATTAAGGAGAAAGTCAGAGGAATGATCAGTATGGCTAAGCTGCCAAAGCCATTCCGGGGAGAAGCTGTTCGTGCTACCTGTACCTGTCAACAGATAACCATCTGAACCGTTGAACATGGAGATTCCGGAGAAATTATGGTCTGGTAAGAATCCCTCATACACTCACCCTAGAGTATTCGGTTGTTTAGCCGTTGTATATATATCCAATGAGCTCAGGCAGAAGCTCGATGCAAGGATAACTCCATGTATATTCCTAGGCCATGGAGATGAAGAATTTGGATACAGACTATGGGATCCGAAGGAAAATATGGTCATCAGAAGCCATGAAGTAGAGTTTCTTGAAGACCGAATAATTGAAGACATTGAAATGCCCAGAATGTCTTCCAATTCCAGTGCCAACAGAAATCCAGACCCAGCACCAGCACGATTGGCCACAGATATGGTGCACGAGGAAATTCCAGAAGCAGAACCAGATGAGGCAGATAGAGATGTTGAGCAGGGGGAGACACAGCCTGTTCCATCGGAAATTACAGAAGAGAGTGTTGAGCAGGGGGAGCCGCAACCTACTCCACTAGAAGCTACAAGATCATTCACAGAGATGGATGATGACAGACCTCCTGAAACCAGTGGACCTCAAACAAGAAGATCTGAGCGAGGCAGGATTCCATCAACCAGATATCCGGGATCCGAATATATTCTGCTTACTGATGAGGGGGAGCCAGAGAGTTTCCCACAAGGCAAGAAAGCACTGAAGAATAAACGGGTGAAGAAACATGGCAGCAAAACTGTGCAGAGACACAACAAAAGATTACCATGCAGAGACACAGTAAAGTGTACTATGCAGAGACATAGCAGAAGAATACTGTACAGAGATGCAGTGAAGTGTGATGTGCAGAGACACAGCCGACTTGTTAACAAAGGTGGATCCTTTTGAGGATCGGTTGGATGATGATGGTCGGCTCGGATTTTGGGCAAATCTTCACCGATGGGGAGATTTGTTGGTTACCAGGCCAGCATGCACATGTATGCGCGAAACGAAAGCAGAAACATGTGTGTGTGCAACAGCTTGCATGAAGCTGTGAGTGAGTTTCCAAATCGTGTGACACTGTTCACATGGTTTTGGCACTATAAATTAGAGCCCCCAGATCATTATAATCATCCCAAAGTGTGTGTAAATTGTATAGGAGAGTTTGTGAGGTTCTTAAGTTTCTAGTTTGTAAACTTGAATTTTATTCTTGAAGTAATAAAATTACATTCGGTTTTTCCTCAAAACACTCTAAGAGTGATCGGTGAATCACAACATTTTCTTTTTAATTGAAGCTTAGTCTCAATATTGTACCTCTTCGATTAGACTAAATATCGGGTATATTTTTTTAGTTTATAATTTGTTATAATTTAATGCATTTGTGTAATTGGATTACTCAATTATATTTTAGTTGAATATGTCTGATTTCTCCATTTCTTAGCATATTTGAATATTGAAGGAGTATAAATTCTTAGGGTCCAATGATGAAATTAGAAAACGAATATATGTTTTGAAAATGAAAATTGATATTCTCAATAAAAAGACGAAAGCTAATTTGAATAGGTTTATCTATTATCCAGAGAAAATAGAAAAAAATTGACTATAAGGTTCCTCCAACTCTCATAAAAGAAGTATGAGATATAAAAGAGAAAAGCGTTGTCATGAAATTGAGTAAAAAAATCATTAAAATCGATTTATTGGCTTTTGATGATGATGATTATTATACTTTATTAAGGTGAGTTGTGAGTCTTTTTGAAAGAAATAAGTAAATTATCTATTTTGATTGGTTATTTTAAATTGATCAAAATATAAATTGATGATGTGTTCAACATGCACAAAAGACAGAACCTTATACTAATAGATATAATTATGATTTTGAACTTTAATACATGCTTAGAAAACTTAAAATATTTCTCAATGTGGAGATCTGCAATTGATTTTTTTGTAGGGCTACCAAGTGTCAACAACATAACACAAGTGATCTTAAAACTGAAACTAAAGATAATTATTAATGGAGAAGAAGATCCCCTATAAGCTAAGCCCACTCTGACTCTAATTATTATAATGTGTATGGTGATGAAAATCGAGAAATTAAAAAGAAAAATGGAAAACGGGACCCCTCCTCCTCATCTTCTCTGTGAATCTCAGTTCATGCTTTTTCTTACACTTGGTTCCCACTATTGTGATTCACCGATCACTTTAGAGAAGATTTGAGGAAAAAAACGAATGTTCTATTACTCACAAGAATAGAATTTACAAGTTTTACAAATAAAACTTAATACAAAAACCTCAACTACACTTCTCTGTTTCTCTCTTTTGGGATACATTTACAATGGTTGAAGGGCTCATTTTATAGTGTCCAAGACGCGTGAACAGTGTCACACGTCTTGGACACGTTTTGCCAACTTTGCTATAGTGCCAACCACCTTGTTCCATCAACTTTCGGTGGCAGTCTTATCACACTTTTGGCTGGCCTTGTTTTGCATACATTTGCATGCCATGCTGGCTTCAACAAATCTCCCTCTCGGTGAAGATTTCCCTAAAATCTGAGCCGACTATCAATCACCCAAACCGGATCCTCAAAAGGATCCACCCCTGGCTGCATTTGTATGACAATTGTCATCTGACAGCTATCCCGGCTATATCTCTGCACAACTCTAGCTTGTCCAGAGTAACCACATTTGTTAACATGTCTGCTGGATTCTCATTTGTATGGATCTTCACTAGTTTCAGCAGTTGTTGATCCATTACCTCGCGTATCCAATGATAGCGAATATCAATGTGTTTTGTCCGAGAATGATACATTGAGTTTTTGCTCAAGTCCAGAGCACTCTGACTGTCACAATGTATCTTGTATTCTATCTGCTTAATCCCTAACTCTTGGAGAAACTGCTTTAACCATAACATTTCTTTTCCTGCCTCAGCTATAGCGATGTACTCAACTTCTGTTGTGAATAATGCAATACACTTCTGCAATCTTGACTGCGATGACACAGCTCCCCCTGCAAAAGTGTAGATGAATCCCGATGTAGATTTCCTACCATCAAGATCTCCCGCCATATATGAATCTGTATAGCCTTCCAAGATCGGATCAGCTCCCCCGTAACACAGATGAACTTCGTTGTACCCTTGAGGTACCTGAGAATCCATTTGAATGCCTCACAGTGTTGCTTTCCAGGGTAGAGAGAAAACGGCTTACTACACCCACTGCGTGTGCAATATCCGGCCTGGTACATACCATTGCATACATTAGGCTTCTATCAGCTGAAGAATATGATATTGCTGACATTTCCTCTATCTCTTTCTTGGATGAGGGGCACGAACTCTTGCTCAGTTTGAAATGGTGCGCTAGCGGAACGCTGACTGGTTTGGCTTTCTGTATATCGAACCTTCTGATTATCCGTTCAATATACCTCTCATGTGAAAGCCACAACTTCTTGTTCTGTCTGTCACGAACAATCTCCATTCCCAAAATCTGTTGAGCTGGTCCTAAGTCTTTCATGTCGAAAGACTTAGAGAGTTCCTTCTTCAGCTGGCTGATCTTTGTTGCTTCATGTCCAACAATCAACATGTCTCTACGTACAGTAGAATAGCAACAAAATGTCCATCTGGAAACCTCTGGATGTATACACACTGATCTGCTGCAGTTCTTTTGTAGCCTTGACCCACCATGAATGAGTCAAACTTCTTGTACCACTGCCTCGGTGCTTGCTTGAGCCCGTACAAGCTCTTTTTCAGCTTTCAAATAAGGTTTTCTTTTCCTGAAACCTTGAATCCTTCTAGCTGCTCCATGTAGATTTCTTCATTCAGATCACCATGAAGAAATGTTGTTTTAACATCCATCTGTTCAAGCTCCAAGTTTAATCTGGCTACCAATCTTAGGATGACTCGGATTGAAGCCATTTTTACCACTGGTGAAAATATCTCATCAAAGTCAATTCTCTTTTTCTGTAGGAATCCTTTGACCACTAGCCGAGCTTTGTGTTTCACCACTTTCCTGCTGCCATCTTTCTTGAGCTTGAACTCCCATTTGTTCTTCAGTGCCTTCATTCCATGTGGGAGCTTGACTATCTCATAAGTGTTATTTTTCTGCAGAGATTCCATCTCATCCTGCATTGCATGCAACCACTTGTTTTTGTCTTTATGAGATATCGCTTCATTGAAGGTTTCTGGCTCCCATTCGTCAGTAAGCAGAATGTATTCTGATCCTGAGTATCTGGCTGATGGAATCCAGCCTCGCTTAGATCTTCGTACTGGAGGTTCTGGCTGTCTGTTGTCATCCGGATCTGTGGATGATCCCGAAGCCTCTGATGGAGCAGGCTGCAGCTTCCCCTACTCAACACCTCATTCCTCCCTCGGTTCTGCTTCTGGTATGTCTTGCACCCCATCATCATCTGTGGCCATTGGTGTTGGTGCTGGGGTTGTGTCTGGATTTGCATCGGCATTGTCGGCACTGGTTTTAGAAGGCATCTTGGGCTTTTCAATGTCTTCTATTGTCTGGTCTTCAAGAAACACTATATCCCTGCTTCTGATGACCTTCTTTTCCTTCGGGTCCCATAACCTGTATCCAAATTCCTCGTCTCTATAGCCTATGAAGATGCATAGAGTAGTCCTTGCATCGAGCTTCTGCCTGAGCTCCTTGGATACATGCGCAAATGCTAAACATCCGAATATTCTGAGGTGAGAATATGAGAGATTCTTACCAGACCACACTTTCTCCGAAATCTCGAAATTCAACGGTACAGATGGTGATCTGTTGATCAGGTAGCAGGCGGCACGAACAACTTCTCCTCAGAATGGCTTTGGCAGCTTAGCCATGCTGATCATGCTTCTGACTTTCTCCATAATGGTGCGGTTCATCCTTTCAGCGACACCATTGTGTTGTGGGGTGCGTGGAACAGTCTTCTCGTGTCGAATGCCGTGGCTTCCGCAGTAGACATCGAACTTCCTGGAAGCGTATTCGCCTCCATTGTCTATGCGAAGGCACTTCGGTTTCTTCCATGTTTCACGCTCGACCATGGCATGCAACAGTTTGAAATAGTCCAGGACCTGATCCTTTGATTTTAGAAAATACATCCATACTTTCCGAGAAGCATCGTCAATAAAAGTCAGAAAATATTTATTACCGCCTAGTGAGTTTACCTCCAAGGAACCACATACACCAGACTGAGTAACTCTGATTTCTTTGTATAAGAGAAATTGAAAGAGACTCTATGTTGCTTACCGAATAGACAGTGATTGCAAGGATCCAGAGCAGCATTTTTGGAGACAGTGATTAGATCATTCTTTGTCAAGGTAGACAACCCTCTTTCACTCATGTGACCGAGTCTCTGGTGCCACAGATTATGAGAAGCCTCTCGTTCAGCTACATTGAGGCTTTCTGCACAAATCTTCACATGAGTCTTGTATAAGGTTCCACAGATATGTCCTCGGGCGATGACCATGACACCTTTTATCATCCTCAAACTGCCGTTGCTGAAGTGGCTAGCATAGCCCTGTTTATCAAGGGCTACTTCCGAGAGTAAGTTGAGCCGAAGTTCTGGAACATGTCTGACCTCATTTAGGGTTATTGTATACCATGCATTTGTCCGCAATTGTATTTCACCAATTCCCACTATATGAGAAGAACTGATATTCCCCATCTTCACTGATCCAAAGTCTCATGCTTTGTATGTTGTGAAGAAATCGCTGTGATGAGTGACGTGGTAGGATGCTGCAGTATCTACCACCCACTCAACATCCTGAGTTGCGGTGTGAAGGCATGCTTCTTCCTGGCCGGAGCATATAGCTACATCTACTGTGGTAACTACCAGTGTTTCCGCATCATTCTTCTTCGACTGGTTATTGCCTTGTCCCTGCTCCCGTTGCAGTTTTCAGCAATTTTTCTTCAAGTGGCATTTTATGCCACAGTGGAAGCACTTGTATGTCTTTTTCCCGTCCTTGGATCTGCCCCTGCTTTTGCTTCTACCTCTCCTCCCACCTTGATGTTTCTCATGTTGTCTTCCTCGTTGCTCCGAGATAAGGGCTTCTGTTTGATCTGAGCCCACGTCTTTTTTTCTGGGTTCTTCATTGACAGGACATCATTTACCATAGGCATGGTAAGTTTGCCTTCTGGAGCTGAGTTGCTGAGAGTAACCACCAGAGTCTCCCAGCTATCAGGAAGAGAACTGAGTAGCAAGAGGGCTTGAACTTCGTCTGCCAGTTGCATGTCTACTGCAGACAATTGGTTCATCAGGCTTTGAAACTCGTTGGTGTGTTCTGCAACAGGATTTCCACTCCGCAGCTTCATGTTCACCAAACGCCTCATGATTAAGGCTTTATTCCGAGCTTTTTTGGCCTGGAACATGTCTTCCAATTTCATCCACATTTCATAAGCATCTGTGTCTTATGCTACATGGTGGAAGACATTATGACCGATCCACTGCCTAATCTGACCCAAATTTCTGTTGTTGAGTTTATTCCAGTCATACTCTTTAACAGACTATGGTTTCACTCCCTTCAACTTGATGACATCAAACAAATCTTTGCAATGCAAGAAATTTATCATCCGAGGTCTCCAGAGGGAGTAATTAGTTGCAGCCAGTTTAATCATTGCACCATAATGGGAATCTTCTATTTCCATTTTAAGTTTTCAAGTTTAAAATGAAAATACAATACAATCGGGGCTGAATTTCAAAAATCGGAGGTCACAGTTGCATCCGGAACGGTCGAAAATGGTGGAATAGACACTTCGTTGGTCTAAATCCGACACATGGGCTGATTTGTAAATTCTTAAAAGTTATGGGGCAAAACTGTAAATTCAAAACTTCAGGGGGCTAAATGAAATTTATCAGGCTGCTGACGTGGCGCTGACTTGGCAAGTGGGATCGATTTTGCTGACGTGGCAGACACGTGTCGGCTGGCGTGGTGGCTGACTGTACGCTGACGAGGCGTTGACTATACGCTGACGTGGCGCTGATTGTGCGCTGACGTTTCGGCCAAGTAATTGTCTTCAACCTTGGTTAGCGCGTGCGGCACGTGGTGAGCATGGGCGCGTGTGAGAAGCTCACTGGATGAAGCGTGCGGCGCGTACGGCCGTTCTGGACATCAGATCGGTCGCCGGAAAATACCACCGTGCTCGTCTCTCCGTGAACTAGCTGATGGTACCCTCAAATTGGATATTTGACAACTTTCGTCGGAACCGATTTTTCGATCGAAGCTCTGTTTTCCAGTTTTACGATCCTAAAGAACAACCGAAGCTCTGATACCACTTGTTGTGATTCACCGATTACTTTAGAGAAGATTTGAGGAAAAATCGAATGTTCTATTACTCACAAGAATAGAATTTACAAGTTTTACAAATAAAACTTAATACAAAAACCTCAACTACACTTTGTGGGACACAGAAACTAGACGACGCATGCTGTTCTAGGCTCGCGGCCTAGTTGGAGTATGGAGTAGCCCGCGGGGGACTAAACCGGAGAATAATGGAGTCGCCACCCGGTGTGAACCGGGAAAATAAGATTTAAGGCCGCACTCACCCCTCGCAAGGGAAGACCTCAAACCGTTGGGTTCGGAATGGTCCCTTACTTATGTCACTTGTAATGAAAGGATTTGTGTAATATTTAATCAAGCTTAAGTACACTTATTTCCATGAGTATCATGCTTCTAAATTCACATGCACAAAAATAAAACTTACACCTAAATTTGCATATATTTCACATCTAAGATTGCATGCTTGAAAGTACATCAAAGTAGCAACGAACATACAAATTCATTGGCATATTGTATTCATGGAAACACAAGCACACACTAACCACACAAGCACACATAAAGGCGAATCAAATAATGGCGAACATGTGATTTCATAGACATATCATAAACAAATAGCCATTACATGTCCATGCACAAATAAAAGAGTCAACTAAGTATATAATGTAAAAAGACACTTAAGGATGCAATTAGGCATTAAAGTGAGCATGCTATGACGTGGTGCAAAAGAAGATAACTAATATGGACACGAGCACACATGTGAGCACTTTTCCAAGTGGTACGTGGAATTGTATCCCAAGTACAGACCGCACTACCGTCCATTCGGAATCAGCTACAAAATTTATGTATGGGTTTCCATCCGATATACCACAAGAAATAATACTCAAATGCTATCATAACATGGATATATGAATTGTAATACGTTAAGCCAAGACTAAGGTAAATGATGCAACCAATGGAATAAACATGCTTTTCATTATGATGCGTACAAAGATAAGAATGACTATATGGGATTTCATAATACATGCATGAATGGTATAGTTGGCTTTACGCGCGGGCTGAGGCTAATAGGTGGTGTTTAGGACGTGGTCTTGTGAGTGAGGCGAATGGGTTGTGGGTGTTGATGGTTCAAGTGTGCGCGATTTAGGGGCAGTGCAGTGAGGGTGTTTGCGTGGGTTTAGGGTGACTCGTGAGTAGGGGACAGTGGCGTGAGTGGGGCTAAAGGATTTTGTACAGGTTGTGACGCGTTTATGGGCTCTTTAGGTGGTGGGGGCAGTGTGCTACGTGTGTGAGACTGTGCTTGGCAGTGCGTGAGAGGGGACTGACTTGCGTGAATTGGCTAAATGAGGTATATGTGTGATGAGGCTGGGCGTGCATGTATCTTGGTTTTATTTTGCGTGAATAAAGGAAGTGCAAGGGCTGAGAATATGGGTACACCAATGACAATAGGTCGAGCCAAGACAGGGATAGATGATGCAATCAATAGATGAAAGACACGGCAAATATCATGGTAAAGGTAGCCTTTTAGGCTTTTCTTCCCCCAAATGGAGAACCTTTTAATCCAACACAATAAGCACATGCGCCTTTCGTTACAATGCGTACAAAGATAAATATAACAATATGAAATTTCGTATACCCGATTGAACACATCTTACATTCAACCGAGTATATATCAACCGGCGCGGCAAAACATCGTGGTAAAGGACTTTAACCCCTCCAAATAGGGGACCTTTAATCCGACTTACTAAGCCCATGCGATCGATCACATCATGCATACAAAAATAAAGACAATCATATCAAACTTAGTATGCCCGATTGAACATATCTTACATCCAACCGAACACACATCAACCGGCGCGGCAAAACATCGTGGTAAAAGGATTTTAACCCCTCCAAATAGGGGACCTTTAATCCGACTTACTAAGCCCATGCGCTAGATCGCATTATGCATACAAAAATAAAGACAATCATATCAAACTTAGTATGCCCGATTGAACATATCTTACATCCAACCGAACACACATCAACCTGCGCAGCAAAGCATCGTGGTAAATGATTTTAACCCCTCCAAATAGGGGACCTTTAATCCGACTTACTAAGCCCATGTGCTCGATCGCATCATGCATAAACAAGTAACATGCGGAATTCAAATGACGAAAATAAATAAATCAAAGCAACATAAAACAAAATGAGGTGCCGTTTACTCAAGCGGTACATGAAGTTGTATCCCGAGTACAGATCATACTACCGTCCATTCGGAATCGGCTATGAAATTTATGTCCGGTTTTCCATCCGATATACCGCGAGAGTTGACACATCTTTCATTTTATTCCAAAGCCACAACATACAATATTTCATAATACATGCATATTTATCTACTTAAGGGCCACAACATGCATTTCCACATAACAATCATGCGAACAATACTCAATAAATAATGAAAATAAAACAGAAAACGAATGTGGAAAATACCCTCAGGTCTAACCTTTTTTACAGACTTTCGGACTTGCGTTTCGCGGAGATCGGAAGGGTAAAGCTCCTCCACTTCTCTGGTTCACTAGTTTAGCGTCTTAGCTCACTGTTTTGCTGTTTTGCTTGCTGTTTGGCCTCCGTTTTGCTGATGTTTCCTCTATATTTTCTGCTCACTGTTC